>SNQJ01S0250510.1:0-12864 GCA_010110895.2 Picea sitchensis
GCAAGAGAAACCCTAATGAGTTGGCTAATAACCCTAGAAGCCTTGTCGGCTCAAGAAGATAATTTATATTAGGCTATTAGCCTCCAAGAGAAGAAGTCGGCCAGAAATAATAATAATATACTAAACAAACACATACCCAGAAGGAGAATTCATCCCCAACAAAATTGGTAGGAATACTATAAATAAAGGGTGCCAGTTCTCATTTGCAACATCTCAGAATTGCAGTTTTCCCAGTTGGTGCGCATTGCAGTTGCAGTCTTGTGCACAGGTTTGGAGGAGAGTTGTAAGTGTAGCTGCAGCAACAACAAGTTCTCAGTATTGGCTTGAATATCTCTTGGCTAGGGTTTGGAACATCTGATCAGTCTTTGTTGATGTGTTATCCTTACTTTGTTGATGTGTTATCCTTAGGGAATGATGTGCTACTCTTTGTTTGGCTATCTAGCCTAGGGTTTGCTTCCGAAGGAATTCTCAGTCAAGGTTAAGGTGCTCGGAGGGAGGCTTCATCCTATGGTTGGGTGACGACGGTATCGTCAATGGTAAAACGAGCACACCATATTCTATATTCTAACAGTATGCATATTCTTCCTCCTCATATGCGCTTGTTGACTAAGTAATTTAATGTATAATGGTTTTTATACATCTTGAAGTGGGACCCCAGTATGTAGTTCCTGAACTTTTGTAGCGTATAGACCATTTCCAATCCTTCATGTTCTGTAGTTGTATAATTTGTTTCTTATATAGAAAAATTCCTTCTTGCAAAATCAATTGGATGATCTATGTTCCCTTCTCTAGGTTGTGACAACATTGCACCCAATGCTATGGATGATGCATGTACATGTAAATGGAACTCCTTGTTCCACTCTTGAAATATCAGAATTGGTGCAGTTACTAGTTTTTGTTTCAAAGTTTCTAACCCCTTATGGAACTCCTCATGCCATTGGAACTTGGCTTCCTTCTTCAACAACTTTTCCATGGGTGTTGTAATCTGCGCATATCCTTTGATAAATTTCCTGTAATAACCGGTATGACCCTATGTTTCCCTTAGATGTACGACTGATGTCATAGGTTCCAAGTCCAAAATTACTGCAATCTTGGCTAGATCGACTAATAGTCCTTGTTTGCATACAACATGTCCTAGTAGAATTCCAAATGGCATGCAAAAGATACACTTCTTTAAGTTCAATGAAATATAACACTGTCTACACTGATCTAACATGAGTCAAAGAAATTCTATATGATCCTGTAGTAAAATTAACACCGTCCAATCATCTAAGTAAACTTCCAAGAATTTATGGATGAACTCCTTGAATGTTTCCATTATTACCCTAGAAAACACTACAGGGTAATTCTTTAATCTGAATGCATAATTGTATATTGATAATTTCCCCACTCGATTGCAAATGTAGTCTTATGTCTATCCTTTTATGCAATTCTTATCTGATGGTACCCAAAGAATCCATCTGTAAAAGAATAGGTTTTCTGACCTCCTACATTTTCCAGTACTTCATTCGTGAACGATGTTGCAAATGGATCATGTAAGCATGCATCATTCAGTTTCCTTAGATCCATGTAGATCTTAATTCCTCCCATATTCTTGTCCTACACCACCATTGGGATAATCCACTCAGATTCTTCTACTGGTTCAACGATACATGTGTCCAACAACATGTCTATTTCATCCTTGACCTTCTCTTTATACCTCATATTTAACATGTAAGGTCTCTGTCATAATGGATTAGCTCCAGGTCTTAGTGGAATATTCATCTCGCCTAAGTCTCCCATTATCCCCTTCATCTCTGAAAATTTTCTTAGGAATAAGTCTTGATATTCCCATAATAATTTTGCAACCTTCTCAATTGTCTCATCATTCTAGTAATATCCTATATGTGCAAACTTAGTATTCTTTGTCATCCCAATGTTTACCTTCTGGGTCTTTATAGGTCATGTGTATGAGGCAAATGCCTTATGTATTAGGTATTTGTACATTCCTAGGATCCTCTTGTTACCCATGATTTTGGTCATCATGATGATGTATTGATGATGGTGTACTCAGGCTCTTCATAAGAACTTTCTCCTGAGAAAAGTTACTTTCTTCTCTTTCCAGAAAACTCATTTTTGAAGACTGTTCGCAGGCTACTAGTATATTTGCCTGCGAGAATGCATGATTCTCACAGGTTGCCTTAAGCCAGGGTGCGAGAAGTTTGCACTGTGTTGAACTGCTAGGGTGTGAACTCTTTCTAAAGCAAGGAAAAAGATGAATTCTCGATGCTTCTAGAAGGGTCTTCTAGAAGGATGAGATGGCATTCGAATGGTTATCCTAGTACTGGATTCCCTGATATTTTGGGATCATTCTTATCCAAGTAACTAATTAATTCTCTCTTATATATTGAGGGAATTCTCATGGAAAAGGTTAAGCAAGATTCATTGGAGAATTGGTGAAAGAATTGTGTGAAGGACTGAAGCTACAACAGCTAGGAGACTCCAGTAAGTTTATCAAAGGTGGTTGATCTTCTTCATGCAAGTGAGCAAGTGTGTGTGTGTTGGAGCCAAGGGCCATCGAAAGTAAGTTTGCGACATCAAGGCTCAGGTTGTAATATTTACTTTCCATTAATATGATACAGTAGCATGTCCCTTTCCCATAACGCTAATTCCACTTTATTGTATAATTCCTTGATCATATACATAGATTGACTGTTGAATAGATTGTGCTTTCTTCACTTTGGTTGGTTTGTGTTGTCTTGGTCTTGACTGCACGAGATCACTGGAGCAAAGTGGGAGCAACAAAGACCATAGGAAGTGATAATAAGGTATGTTCTTTATTCTTGTCTCCTATTAAATTCAATGGTTAGAATCTAGGGAAAGAGTCATGTTCTGTCTTGCTTTGTTCTAGATCCAGGTGGATCTAGGGAGATCGGTTTGTGTCCGCACTTACGGATTTATCCAATAACAAAATTGGCGACTCCACTGGGGAAACATCCCATTTTCTTTGTGGCTTTTGGTATTTTTCTGTGGCCATTTTCTCTTGTTTCACTTTTCTCCTTTCCTATCAATCTCTGAGTCTTCAGGATATCCTGATAGACCTTCTGGGTCCATAGGATTTTTAAATTTTTGCTTCATTTTCCAAAAAATTTACTAGTTTCAGAGGTTCTCGCACTGCACTTCACTATAGCCTGCGAGAATCCAAAGAGTTCTCACTTTGCCTTTAGGTTGCAGTGCGAGGTTCTCGCACTCTGCTCAAGGGCCACCTGCGAGAATGCCTAATTCTCGCACTGTGTAATACTACCAGCCTGCAAACTCATTTTTTCAAAATTTTGGATTTGAGTTTCCTGGACCATTAATTGATGTCTTTCTTGTCTTCGTTTGCATGCATGAACATTCTTAGGATTGCAAGGCTCTTCTTGTCACTTTTGTCTTGACTTTCGTTTCTTGACTTTTCTTGGCAAAACCATTCTCTCTGACTTCAGACTCTGAGTGTGTTTGATTAGTTAAGAACCAGTGATTGGTTGAAAGTTGAGTGCTTGGTTTTTCTCATTTTCTTATTGGTTTGAAAGATCATTTTCTTTTTCAATTGAAAAGACTAGTTTGGGTTTCTTTGTTTTAACAAAGTTCATTATTGCTTTTAGTGAAATTTTTTGAAACAAAAAGATTTAATTTCTTGCTTTATATTACATTGGGGGCATCCTTGCATTTGAAGTAGAGAAGTTGCATGATTCTTGGCATTTTTTTATCTTAAGTTATGAAAAACGATTCTTGGCATTTTTTATCTTAAGTTATGAAAAATTTCCTCATGGCCGGGCCATGAATCGTGCATTGGTGTTCAATACCTTTTCTCATTTCTACTTAATCTTGATATTGATGATTTTAAGATTTTGACACATCATGCATCTAGGAATGATAAAAAATTCCTCTTGTAGCATAGATTTCATCGAAATGAAAAGATTGCATCTTCATATTCCTTTGCATAATTTTTCGAGTTGGTCAAAAACACCATATTGTCCACTTCATCTTCCTTTGAGTAACAACAACCATAAAAATAAAGTGCTTATAAAAAATTGATTAGACATTTTTATATTTTATGGTAGAAAACCTACATTAGATTAGTTGTAGGGCTTGGAATAGGTGTGAAAGCCAACTTCCAAAGTTGCAAACAAACATAGAATTTTGAGTTAGGGAGCAGTTAAATAATTTGGCTGCATCCTGGAAGCCCTTCTACACAAGGGTCAATCAATTTAGGTCGATTGAGATCAAGCGTAGTTACTCACCCCGCTTTGTTGGTCTTGGTGTAGAGATTATATGTATTATGGGGGTCGCTGGCAGGTATAACCACAATGATGAGTAGAATCCTTTCAAATTGATTTCGAGATAGATAATTCCCGCCTTTGCATCGTGGATCTGGATTGTCGATCAAGCTTCCCCCTGTGTATCAGAATTGTAACCTTAGTGGCCTATATCTCTCTCTAGGTTCTTTACAGAGGTGACTGTGGAGGGGAAAGTCTCTAAGGCACTGGAATCGACGCTGGCCAAAATCACTTAGGCTCCTTGGAGGGTATACCCACGATTATCATGTGTGGGAGCTTGCACTGGGTGTAAGTCCATTGCTGTGTCATCAACGAATCCTTTCCACCTACTCTATCTCACCTCTGCCTTTGTTCCTCAAAGGGACGCTGGATTTAATCACCAACTAGTGTGCTCATGTGAGAAGGTTTTGTTTGTTTGTTTGCTTCCTAGATTTTTAGCTGCAGGGGCCGCTTTGTTTTCCCTTAGCGCACTCTAGGTTGGATTTGGCCTGAATTTTACGCTGGGCCTAATGACCAATGAAGGAACCCCCGCTCCAGGGGAACCTTTTATTTATCCTTCTTATAAGCTAGCCTCCTCCCCACATCGCTACTTTGATCCTTCTGGGTCTCACTATTGGATTACCGTATGGTTGTTTTCCACTCGTGTAATCCCGAATGTGCTTAGTGCTTCAGCCACAAGCACTTCCCCCAAGAGCATTAACCTCATGTTAATCCTTCACCATACTCAACAGTAAGGTCTTCTTCGCTTTCACTGTAAGGTCGCCTTCATTCCATCTTCTTCGCCGAAATAAATTTCAAGCTAGTAACTTGTTGAATAAGAAGAAGAAGAAAGGGAAGCATAAGAAGAAGAAAATTAAGAAAGGATCCAAACCTCCAACCACCGCCAAACATGTTGGAAAACAACGCTATTGTTACTCATGCTCGGAGTGTTGATGATGTCAAGATCACCCAAACAACTCAGAAGCCTGGGCACCCTTGCATGCTTTGTAAGGGTAGCTATCTTCTTAAGGATTTCCTCGGTCTATCCAAGGTTATAGAAGTATGGTCTACACATCCTAACCAACCCATGCTTCTCTCTGAACAACATATTGATGACCTCCTCAAGAACCAGTCATGATAATGGCTGGGAAGAAGAAAAGTAGAGTCAAGTTCCCGTGTATGTTATGAAAGGGAGTCATCTAACTCATCTTTTTTTCCCTCTGTATGGAAGAAGCTCAAATTACCGTCTGCTTCTACGTAGCCTCAAATTCCAACTGCTTACCGTAAGTTTCTCTCAACCCTCCAATAGTAGATGGAATGATCACTCAAACTTTCACCAAATAACTGCTGATCATGTTGTCAATATGGTCACGCCCTTAGTTGAACCAGCTTGGATGCTGGTTGATCCTCGATACCTTCCTACAATCCCACTTCCCCTCTAGAGTGAAACTAAAACTGGCCGATTTGATCCCATCCTCTATCGTGATCCCACTCTCCTAGAGTGTCACCCAAGTGGCTCGACCATTTACACCTCACACCCCATTCTCCCCTTTGAGAATGAAACCTAAGTGGTCAGACCGAACTATCATTGGTCGATCCTACTCTCCCACTAGAGAGTAAACCCGATATTGCCCACATGTTTTTCTCTGCTGGATACAAAATCTACTGTGTCAGGGGGCATTCCTCCTTCTCCCGTAGGACCCTCCAAGTAATGAGGCCATCCATTTGATTGGGATGTACTAACTGCCTTCCTCCCCACTTTCCTTCTTTCTAGATTACAAAGCAGGTTTGTGGTCTGACGCTCTCGACGCCAAATAGATGTTCATCCGTTAGTATTTTGTCCTCATTTCCTTGGAACTTGCTATCCTATGCCGTTACACAAAAATCATAGCTTTAAATGTAAGAACTAGTCAACCTTTAGGGACCCCTTCCTCAGCCTTCGTAACTTTGGGAGGGAAAATTGTCTTCATTGATGTCACGGTAGTCCAAAGGTCCCTTGGATTTCTTTACTCCTTGGGCGACATTATGTCTATGCCATGTTCCATTGTGTCCACTCTTTTCGTAGGATATATTTCTCTCATGATGGATGGGTTGTGATCATAGATCAACTTTCATTCATTGACCCCACCAGGATTGCCTCCCTGAATGCTTTTCTGGTTGTATGCAAACA
This sequence comes from Picea sitchensis, assembly GCA_010110895.2. Lineage (NCBI taxonomy): Eukaryota > Viridiplantae > Streptophyta > Pinopsida > Pinales > Pinaceae > Picea > Picea sitchensis. Next base: position 6,448 of record SNQJ01S0250510.1, read on the forward strand.
ATATCGCCTCCCTTCCACAAGTCAATTATGTGGCATTGTTCATGGTTTCAACTGGGATGACTGTATCCTGTGAGTTGACACTTGATCTCTTTGATAGGGTTGTTAGAGATGGATCTCTTTACTCCTGTCGTGACCTCGACATGGTGTCCTTCCAGAGTGTGTTTCTTCCTTCCTGGAAGACCCTAAAGCCATGACGAAGTTTTGTCCCTTGACATGGTGTCACCCAAAGCATTGTCCTCTTTGAATCCATAATCAAGTAAAGAGACCCCAGATAGTTTTTGTGTCTCCGAGGCAACCTCCCCAAGAAAACAAGTTCAGGTTCTTGAGCATAGTTTTTTAATTTTATGCTCATTAAAAAATGAAACCACTTGAGGATAGTTTTCGATCTCTGTGAAACCTCATTAAAAAATGAAAAAAAAGCCACGATAATAGTTTTGTTTTGCGTCAAGCTCACAAAATGTGAAAAGTGATTTCCCTTCTCTTTTTTGAGTCAAGTCCTTTGTCTAGGATTTGAAGCTTCCTTTCATTCTCCAACTGCAAAGGAGAATGAAAAAAATCTTGGGGGGAAATACTTTCAACCTCTAGACTTCATGCTGAAGTTGATCCACTAGATTCTTGCCGGGGGCCAAGTACCAACCATGTGAATTCATAGATAATGCATTGGGAAGTTCAAGCATAAATTGTATGGTTCAAGCTTGTGTAAAAATGAAACCAAGTCCAAGAACAGCTTGTTTGTTTTAAGCTTGTGTAAAAATAAATCTATCCCAAGCATAGTTTTGTTTTGTGTTAAATCTCATGTGAAATGAAAGCAATCCCGAAATAGTCTTTGTTCTTTCTCGTGCTCGTGAATCAATGAGAATAAGTTAATGAGATATTTTTATGCTCTCATGAAACCTCGCTAAAAATGAAACAGAGGCATGAGCATAGTTCTTTTCCCCCGTGTCAAGCTCATTAAAAATGAAATACCTTCTCTTGAACTTCTTCATCCACCCTTCTCCTTTTTCTTATTTCGTCAGAGAAATTGGTGATGACCTCAAAGTCAATGACGGTCAATCCAAGCTTGAGGGCATGTCTCCATCCTTTGATGATCATTCTGAGCTAAGCCACCGCCAGCCAAAAATCCTCACCAGTTTTCAAGTCGGGGGCATCGAAAGCTGGTCTCTTTATCCGCCTACCAAATACATGAGAATGCGATCATACGATTTCAACAAATTTTTCTCAAGCCCAAGAGACAAAAGGAACCTCCGAGTCCCTCTCTTTAAGCTCTTTCGTGACTTCAAAGGCTGAAAAGGACTTTTTCTATTTTCACGCTCGATAAAGTTTTTGAAGTATGCATCTGGTGAGTGATATTTTCTCTCTTTTTCGGTCTCGTTCTGTCTATTTTACGAAAAAGGAACTACCAGAGTTCTCTTTAAGTGTTTTCCACCATAATCTTGAAAACCTTCGAAGTTTTCTAGCTCCTCGACTTGTTAAAACAAACATTGCCAAACTCAGTGGATGGACCGGAACCACTCTCTTAGGGTTCAAGAAAAATAATTGAGGGACTCATCCTTTGGATGGGCTTACATCAACAAGCATATATGATCCTCCCTGCTTAAGTGAAAAATAAAGAGGTACTTGCCGAAAATGGTGGGGAAATTTGGGAAAGGGATATGTCTTCATTTTCATATTAATTAAGGCAAGTAAGTGTCGCCTTGAACATGACACCCCTATTCATCATTTGAAGCCGCTTGGGAAATCCATTTGTCTCCCCCATTCGACGGCTACAATGTCATTCCTTGTGTCATCTTTGAGTCAATGTTGCTAAATCATTAGTCGTGGTCATTCATATGTTCAAGAGAAGTCCATCCAAACCTCTATTGAGTCGCTATCCGTGAGTTATCCATTCTTCTATGTCGGCCTTCCCTCATCCTAAATCGACATCATACTGCTTTACCTTCAAAATTCCATCTATTTCGTCATTGATGGGGATACACTGTCTCCGTGGATTTGCCTTTGTTCATTGACGCGCCATTCCGGAATTCAAGACTAGAAATTATTTAAATTTTGGAGTTGTATGCCTAATGAACCGCCGCTGAAGGCGGTTATATCATTGACCTCGATCGAAAAGATTCCATCGGATGTTCAGCTTTTCAACTTCAACTCATTTATTCACATCATGTAGACTTGTAACATGGTACTTTGTGAGTCATTGACATCAATGGTGATTTCCTCACACTTGTTAATGGTTTCATCAATGACTGTAATCAAGTGGTTTCTACCATGATCGACTTCAACACATGAAATCACATGGTTAGATTAGTACTGCATCGGGGAAACGAGATTGAAGAACCTCGATATCATCTTTGTGATCTAGGGTTAAGTGCATGGAGTATGTATAATTTACACAATATAGATCCCCTATGTATGTCTTGTGGCTATGTCGCCTCAATTTGAATTTTATTGCATACTTCCACAGTGTATTCTTGGTGGCAATGCGATATTTCGACGTCATGGATCCACAGTGTAAGATTGGTGGCCATGACCCATGTCTATAATTTCCTTATCAGCTTAGGATCCGAGGTATGGGAATTCCCACCGTATCTGGTGTATATGATATTCGCAGATGCTTGGTTGTTTGTGGTTTCCGATTAGATGTGCTCCTAGTTCTCAACACACACATAAAATTTCATAAAAGTCTATCTGTTGTCACCGGTTCCACCCTCATACTTCTAGTACCCTGTTACCCATGATTTTGTCATCATGATGATGTATTGATGATGGTGTACTCAAGTTTCATAAGAACTTTCTCCCAGAAAAGTTACTTCTCTTTCCGTAGTACCCATTTTTGAAGACTGCCTATAGTTATTTCAGTATATTTGCTCCTGTATGAATGTATAGATTCTCAAGTAGGTCATTTTAAGTTGGGGAAAAGTGAATTCTCAGACTGTGTTGAACCTAGGGTGTAACTCTTTCTAAAGCAAGGATAATTCTCGATGCTTCTAGAAGGGTCTTCTAGAAGGGATGAGATGGCATTCAATGGTTATCCTAGTACTAGATTCTCGATATTTTTGGGATTATTCTTATCCAAGTAAGTAATTCATTCTCTGCATATTGAGGGAATTCTTGGAAAAGGTTAAGCAAGTTAAGCAAGATTCATTGGAGAATTGGTGAAAGAATTGTGTGAAGGACTAAAGCTACAAAGCATAGGGGAGAGACTCCAACAAGTTTATCAAAGGTGGTTGATCTTCTTCATGCAAGTGAGCAAGTGTGTGTGCTCCAGACAAGGGCCATCGAAAGTAAGTTTGTGACATCAAGGCTCAAGTTGTAATCTTTACTTTCCATTAATATGATACAGTAGCATGTCCCTTTCCCATAAAGCTAATTCCACTTTATTGTATAATTCCTTGATCATATACATAGATTGATTGTTGAATAGATTGTGCTTTCTTCACTTTGGTTGGTTTGTTTTGTCTTGGTCTTGACTGCACAAGAGAAATGGAGCGAAGCGGGAGAAACAAAGACCATAGGAAGCGATAATAAGGTATGTTCTTTATTCTTGTCTCCTATTAAATTCAATGGTTAGAATCTAGGGAAAGAGTCATGTTCTGTCTTGCTTTGTTCTAGATCCAAGTGGATCTAGGGAGATCGGTTTGTGTTTGCACTTACAGATTTATCCAATAACACCTCTTCCTCATTCTTTTCCTTTGTTACATTATATCATTCCAATAGCTTATGGAAATTCATCTTGGCTTTATGCGCACTGCATACTAGTACTACTTTCATCCTCTCTACCTCTGAGAATATTTTCATTCGAATTGTTTGTAGTGTTTCATATATAGATGGAGATTCATGTTTAAATGTAAATGTAATTTCGAATCTCCGAGTCAATTCTTCCCATATTATTGTCTCCCTTCACATCTCTAATTCTAAATACCAATTCTTGGGGATTGTGTCCAAGGTGTGTATAAATTTGTGTGTCCACTCTATTCCTGGTACTGAGTGCCATAAAGCCCTACATGTTTCCACGTGACCTGACGGGTCACTCTCTCCTATGTACTTCTACACAATCTCTTCTCCCTCAGAGCCAAAGCATATCTGCATTAGTCTACTACACAATTGACCAGTATTTTATCCCATCTCTGTGTGAAACCCACCATCTAGCTTGAGTCACCTTTAAAATGACATCCAATGCCAACATCCTTCATTGTTTGGGTACCTATAACTCAAATGATTTTACAAACATGCATATCTCAGTTAGTCCATCATACCTAGCTGGGTCGCATAGATATGTTCCAAACCAATGCAAGGATTGATTTATACGTGCAATCGTTTAGTTGACACTTCATGCATCCTTTGCCACCAATTCTTGATATTGGCTTTTGAATCTGATGTTCACAAACTGATACTTCTCCAACTCAGCGCACCATCCATTTTCAGGTTGACATAATCTTCCATACATGCATTCATATTGTATGAGTTTTCATTTTCATTCCCTCTGGATGGCTCTATGTATCTCTTTTCTTTTCTGATGGGTCCAAGGGTATAATAACTTTTAGATCCCCCACCTTGAATTTCATCTCCATCATTTTCAAGTTAATTATTTCCTGGTTATCAAAATCCCATTCCAAACCTATCGATGATAGATATGGTTGACTATCATCTACGATCTCAATAACTTCAAATTCTTCCATGTTGCACACCCCATCTATGTTCATAGGTACTCCTATCAATCACCCAATCGGGACTATCTTATATTGATTCACGAGCCTTAACTGAACATGGAAACATACCAACTCAGGTTCACTCATCATCTCCCATGTCTACTTAGGTATCACATTCATGTCATACCCTAAGTCCAAAATAACATTATCCACATCATACTCTCCAATCTGCGCGTTGAACCTAAAATCTCCGTTGGTTCTCTTCCTACACAATACCTGGTTTACCATTCTTTGTGAAACAAGGATTTCTATCCTTTTTTTGCAATGATAAATCATGTCATATAATGTACTTAGTACAGTTCCATCTTTCAATAGTTCTACACAATTCCTTAGGAATTTCGTTAGTGTACTTACCTTCACCATTGAATTCTTTGGCACAACTTGATCTTCTATATGAGGCACGGATGATGTTGATTTTCCCCCCTACTATCCAAGTATTTCTTTTCTTTCTCTCTGATATGGGGTCGTGGGTTCAACACATGATCTTGTCTGAGTAGGACTTACCAATTATTTTATTACTGGACTGGACTTAAACTCCTCTTCTTATCCTCCTATATATGGTATCTCCATGATTCAGACTAGTGCGCAAGGTTCTCTTTCCTCTGGCTCACTGTTTTTCTCTTTTCTCCCAACCCCAGTATTTTACCTCTTGTACCTCCTTCCTTCGCGCAACTCTCCAAATTCGTACACTTTCTCTGGTATACTACCCTCTTGCATCCTCAGTCCCTTCCTTCCCTTTTCATTACTTTCTTCATTCTCTCAAACAATCCTCCTTTCATCCTCCAGCTCCCCCTATGTGCGCAAATCCCTTTTATCCACATATTTAACGATTTCAGGAACCTCCCACATCGATCTTTGAAAAAGTCTCTTTCTGCAACATTGTATGATTGAATGCAATCTACTACAAATTATGTAACATAACCCCCTAGTACATTATCCAACCAAAAATCAATTACTCGAGTATTGGGGTTACTTACCAAATTGAGTTGTCTTACCAATTCAAGAGTCCAATTTTGCAATGTTGTAGCACTAAACCTTCTTGTTTTTCTACTAACCTTTCTAGCCACTCGGTCATAATTTTTGGAAATTCGCCAAAGAAAATTTCATGCAGATTAGTGAACACATACCTTTGCATCCATTTCCTATCACTCATCTGTGGGTTCCTATTCTCTTGTCATGAAAATTCCCATTCTTTTCATTCTGACCAATCTGTGATCTCCTTCTGAGTCGGCCTCCAAAACATTCCCTTAATCACAATTTCCCGGTCCCGACAACAGAACCATTTGTCGGCTTACTTTTCTGAGCGCGGGTTGTAATACCCAAGGTTCAATTTAACTATGACCAACAAACCCACTAGACACCGTCTCTTTCGACATCACATGCTTGCACAAATGAAGTGTCACCCAAACTATCTATTGGGATTGCAAGAACCAAGCTTCTGCAGTAGTAAGTGAAAGGGAGGCATTCACCCGAGTCATTGTTCCTTCTTCTATCTATGTGTGTGATTCAAATCTAGTTAGTATTACTTCCTTTTAGGTTCCTCTGCTTAGCATATTTTCGATTATTACAAAGATTCTGTAATGATCCCAAGCCAAATTCTTTCTTGGAATCACTAACTACTACTAATTTATTGGGTTATTAAGTGCATACAAGATTCATCAACACATGGAGATCACAATATATTCAAGATGTAGAAGCACAAGCAAAGATCTGA
>SNQJ01S0250511.1:0-12864 GCA_010110895.2 Picea sitchensis
AGAGAGACATAGATTTACGTGGTTCACCCAGTGTGGGCTACGTCCACCAGAGAAATTGCCAGGTCCTTCCTTTATTATTATCCAGCAAATGAAGGGATACAACCTACAACAAAACCCACTGTAACTTCCTCTTCTTTCTCTCAAAGTCTCCTCTCTCAGAATACAATATTCACAATCAACCATAGCCGCGATACATTTCCCTCATAAAAGAGGGTTTCCTTCTAGGGCAATAAACCCTAACATAATCTCTATCATTAGATTTGCAACCTTATAATGAACGGTCCATATTTACAATGAAATTACAATATACTTTTACAAGGCAATTTTTTCTTCGGGGGCTTTGCCCCCGAACCCCCATCGGGGGACGCTGCCCCCGAACCCCCGCTGGGGGCCCGCTTGCCCCCAGACCCCCTAGCTAGGGGGATNAGAGTGTACATAGTTATGGGGTGTAAATACTTCATGGGGTATAAACACAACTGAAAGCAAGGACCTCTGAATCAAGAATATAATCAGGATCCACAACTAACATAGACTTCATAGGTCGTTTAGTTTCATGACATACAAGGGATCATATTATCTCATTTATGGTTTCCTTTGTAGAGGGTGTGTGGCACATTCATTTGCGATGCACTTGTTCCAAGCCGATGTTCTTGCCATTCTTTGTTTCTTTCATGTTTTAAGGAATGAGTTGAATGACACTGTTCTAGTGTGGTGTCCAGATAATGAAAATGTCTCTCACAAATACCTCATGGAAATGAGAAGCCAAGATTGTGATGAGAACCCCTTTCTCTCAGTCATGTAACTAAGAGCCACTACCCTAGCTTGGTGACCAAATCATGGTAATGTCATACCACTAGATACCCATGATCATGATAGGTCAGCTCGTGATGAGACCTCCTATCCTCCAACTAACACCTTAAGTATTCATTATCATTTATTTTGTAGGTACCTATTTTCTTACAAAGAAGCATTTCATTGTTTTCTCAAGGGATCCTTGGGAAAAGCATTTGGAAGGTCTATGTATAGTATTTTATCTTTTTATCCAACAACAATCCATCTGGGCCTTCATCCCATTCTTCCCATGAAATGAGGTACATGCCATTTTTGGGTCACTAAAGTCAAAGGACCTAGAAGAGGATAATATGATGGGATATTAATGAGCGGAAAGTGGTAAGTATGGTCGGGAATGGTACAATAACCCCTCAAGGGACCCCAGTCACAAACCTCTACCAAAGGTTGGCCACCCACTAGGAAATATATGACACTCACTAAGGTGAAACAAGGTCAAAGGCATAATGTCCAAGAAGACTCTCTATAATCAAAAGTATCTCAAACACAACATGTTTAAATACCTTAAATATTAGGGTGATTACCTACCACAATACCTGACTTGTACCACATGGAGTAAGAACCATATGCCTTCCAGAAGATAGTTGGTGTGGTGGATGCACTAAAAATGGATCAAATGTGGTGACAAAGTGGGTTTCTATATGTGCAAGTTGACACTGTTGGTCATATAGTCTCTCGACACTCCATATCTACAACCTAAGGGCCTTGAGACCTAATCTACTTAGTTATCCCACAAAATGGGGATAACACCTAGCTCCTACTTGTGGACATGTGCTTTCCGTAGAGTGCATGAGAACTGTAACATCTCCTGGTATACCTGTTCCTACATTGAAACAAAAACCATCAAATCTAGGGTGGTTTTATCACCCTTCGTCCATATACATAAAAATCCAAAAATAAAAACTAATCTAGAAAAGAAAATTTGAGCATTTTTTCAAAAAACCTCTAAACTAAGCATGAAATCAATATGCAAGTAGAGAAAAATGAAAAATGAAATGATTCTATACTAATATGAGCAATAAATACTCAAATACAAGGAAAGTGATCCAGGTGGATATCGATGGCCACCCACTTTTTCCAACTGGTTCAAAATAGTTTTCTGGCAATTTTGGTAATTTACTATTTTTAGCAGGTTTTAACTTGCGGGGCCATTTTGAGGGCCTAAATGAAGGTTTTTCGGGATCATCCCAACTCAAATATATCCAAAGGAATGATTGAGGCCCCAAAATGAATCTCCTCGATGATACCCTTCCAACGAGCTATCATATGCCTAAAACAGATATCGTATGCAAAAGTTACGACCTCGGGAAGTTAATGTACTAACTTACCCAGACATGACTTTCAACGCTTCATCTCCTAGGGTTAGGTTTTTGGATGTTTAGGGTTTTTGGAATTCATGTTTATTGTAAAAAGGCCTTCAAAGCCTCATTGTAATCATCTTCTTGTGAATGCGAGTAGCCGTCACATCTCTTCTCAAAGATTAGCTGCCACCATTCAAGCGAGTCTTTCACTCTGTATTTTTACAGTCTCTGTACATTTATTTCATTAATAGAAATCGTGTATTACTGTATCTCTGTGTTTATGTTTGCATATTTGATACATTTCTATTATATTATTGGATATCCGCGATATCTCTGTGCATTTCTTTATTATATCTCCTCTCTCATTTCGTGCTGAAAATAATCCGGATCAGAAAGAAAGATGACCTAACTACTTACATGGGGCCTGGGCCTTGAATAAGTCATGTGACATGAACATAATTTCAGAGAAGAGATCCATCCACTGGTAATGGCATCTTTCTCCCATCTAAGGCTGTCAGATAGTACTTTTCTTTATCAGACTTCTTCTTGACAACGTAAGGGCCAAAACATGAGTTGTCATCTCTTTGGTCACACTTTAGCTTTCCCTTTCTCTTGTCCCACATGAGCACAAGAATTATTTCATTGAAATTGATGTAAGGTATATTCTCAATGTATGGATAAGAAGGGGGCTCTGTTTTGACCATCCTTTTGATGGTTTCTTCACGTTCAAAATTTGGATGGACCTAGGCTCTTTCCCATGGTACTTTGCAAGTTTCTCTTTGTATTCATCTGTCCTTGGGAGGAGCATATCTATGGAGTATTTCTGCATGAAAGGAAACTCATATGGATCATACTCAATAATCTGTTGAGGCACACTGTTGTCACACTCACTGACGTAATCATGGCCATTGGAATCCATCACATGTTTATCATTCTTTTCCCGACTGTACAAGATCTCAAAGGCGCCATCACCTAAGGGAATGTATGCATGGGTAAGGTTCATGCTAAGGAAACCTCCAAGGGAAGAAGACCAACTACATGATAGGAGCATCCCCCTAGCATCCGAAACATCGATCACCACTATGTCCATGAGGAGGGTGATATGTGGAAAATCAATAAGAAAAACCTCAACGTCCTCACATGCCCCAAAAACCTTGAACCTTTTAGAATCAATACCATATACATTTCCATAGGGTCAGGTTGTCTTCAAACCAAGTTGTTCCATCACCTTCAATGACATGACATTCATTGAGGCCCCAAAATAAAGCATCTAGTTGTTCAAGCAGAGGCCATTCATGCCTAATGAAATATAGAAGGGATGATTCTTGTCTCTTTGTCAATCGAGATACATTGTGTTCAAAATGATAGGAGGGTCTTCCTTCTCGGTTGGTACCTGTAATATCTTCAATATTTCCCTTTTCACAGAACAGATCTTGCACATCTCTGTCACTAGGACCGTCATATTTAGTTTTCCAAACATGGATAAAATATCTATGTTCAATTGAATCTCATATGTGGGAGTTGACTTAGGAATCAAATCATGTATTGGAGGTGGAGGTGGTGGGGCCACCTTCTTTGTTGATGGAAGAGGAGTGTTAGGCTGTGATGGAGGGGTTGGAGCTTTATTTATTCTAGTGTAGGTCAAATATTCCCTCCTCCTTAACTCCTTCTTTTGATACTCTGTTAATTGATTCAAGGCACAAAGTCTCCACTTTCTTCCCCCCCGTATTCTGACTTCATTGATATATTCTTGTGTGACTTGTTCCTCTTGGAAAATGTAGATCATATCTGTTATCGCAATAACAATTGTTGAGACCCGAAATTAACATCACCACTACCCTATTATACTCCTCATCTATACCTTTTTGGCTCAACTAAGCTTGGGTAAATGACAAGAACGCTACCATTAGCCATTGATAAGGTCATAAGGTAAAGTGTGATTAATTCATGCATTTTGTGGTTTATTGAGCTAGGAAATTAAACATTTCATGTACTAATGATTCAATTCGCCATGTATAATCTTTGACCTCTAGATAAATCCAGCCTTCCTGTACCAGCTCAGCTATTCGGTACTTGCACACCAAGACTGTCACTATCCGAATCCAGTACCAAGCAAATCCGGTACTGAATCTCACCTGTTGCGATCTGGTACCAATGTCCGTGGACTGTCGCGATCCGGTACCACCATTTGCGCACTGTCGTGATCTGGTACCATCTACCTGTTGTGATCCGGTACCAATATAGAGAGCCAAATGTACCAAGTTTAGTCCAGATCATTCCCAAGACAATTGTTGGATGTTTATTTGCTTTAGCAAGGCTATGTTAGAATATTTTGTTGATTGCCTCATCCTCATGCACTTTGTGTCATGAGGATGAAGCTAAAAGATGTAACTGAATAATTAAAATTAACAATTTACTGATTTGCAAATCATTACACCTCCTTGTGTTTCATGACTAAGATTGTTAAATAGCTGTGGCAAGGACGGTGGAAGTGTGGAGAGAGTTAGAATATTACAGCATGTGAAGCAATGTGATATATTGCAGAACATATTCCGAGTGAAGATTAATAAAAATACGTCATTTATCTCCATGTCTTGATTGTTTATGATTAAATGTGAGTTGAGTTGTTAGCATAAGTTTGATTCTATGTTTGAAATTTGAATGAGAGTAATGTGTGGGTTGAAAGCAAGCTTACTGTAGACTCTAGTCGCTGACCTGTTGAAGCGGAAAGGGCCCACCGCCCAACAAAGGTCATCATTTTCGTAGATTAGTATTAGCATTTGTTTTTAATAGTGTAAATGTTAAATTAGATGAAGCTTTAATTCTCTCAGATGATAGCAGTACAACTTAAAATAGGATTTCCATTATATGATTGCTTAGAGATCTTTACTTGATTTTCTTTTGTATATTCTCTGTTTTTATGAATTTGATTTTGCTTCATAGACATGAATGTTGGCAGCAGTAGTCAGACATATCTGAAGGAGAACTAGTGAAGTTCACAACAACACATCGTGAACCACAACATACTCAGTATATTGATTGTTGAACTACCCATGCTATGTCTTGATGATTGATGTGTGATTTCCTTTTCAGAAGTGTGGATTGCATAGTTAGTTTTCTGGGTTAGATAGAAGAGTTGATATATCAAACCAACTCCATCTCATACTTGCATGTGCCATAATGGAGTAGATAGCCTCTCTGTGAAAGTCAACCAAGTGCATTTCAGTTTTCTATTTTGTTTTGTTTCCAGCATACATAATTTAGAATAGCTCGATACTCATGACATTATAATTACCTTTCTTCAAAATCACCCCGCTTCACTCGTTTGGTACTTCGCGACCGTATGATGTCAGGTGAACGCCACCGGATAACGAACTCGAAAGCCAATCATTTGAAATGGATTGGCCAAGCGTGGAAAATCAACGTACTTTCCATTAATCCTGTCATTAATTCATGATTGGAGCTCTATAACTACCGAGTCTCAAGTATGGAGGTACCATCTCATCCATAAGCGAAGTAATCTCCAGTTTGATTGGTTCTTTAATTTCTGAAAGAACATCTTGGTGTCCATGAAATTGGGAATACATGGACAAAGCTAATCAAGCCATATCCGGTGAAATAGATCATTCAAGTAGCATGGCAAGTTTATCCACGAGTAAGAAGGAAAGAGCGATTGCACGTGTATTAGCAACTAAATTCCATACGAAACCTGTTATAGACCCGGAATTAGAAGTCAGGATAAATCCCATCGCGAGAGACCTAATCATCAACAAGCGAGCTATGAAAAAGAAACATAGCAAACAACAGAAGATAGAAACCATAGCCGAAACGGCTGAAAGCGTTGGGGAGAATCAACCGGTCTGGTTGGACACTCTAATGGAAGAGATTGCCAAGTTGAAATGCATTCTTAGGTGGGAATAAGTACATCCCAACAAATTTTAGACAAATGGCGGTCGAAGAAAGGGGACCCAGATATGACAGACCTTTTCCTAACGGTCCCTTTAAAATAGGATAAGTGTTATTATAAATTATTCCTTTTTGTAACTTATCTCTATTCTTAGAATTATGGGGAAGTCTGAACGTTTTAAATTCCATGAGAAATTCCTCTATATATATACTATCTCAAGGATATAGAAAGCGATGGAGAAAAGGGGAGCCTTCCCTCTTTGCAAGAAGACTTTATGAACTTTGGGGCTTGAATGAATATATAACTGCAAAAGCAGAGTTCATACCGTTTATGAAAAGATTCTCACTGACGGTGATATGAGTCTTGTGTTCTTTCATAGTATGTGTTTCTTGTAATCTTTTATTTCATTTACACTTTCATATTTCTAAATTGGAGAAATAAAGGCCCATAATTCATCATTTGATGCTCTTGGTTGAAGCAATTTAGACTGCATGTATTTCTTCTTAACCAATTCATAATTCATTTTAACATGCTTTGGTACAGTTATATGTTTCTTTTTCCTCTGATGCCATGCAAATTTCAAGTATAAACTCAGACTCATTGCCTCATTTATCCTTTTCTTCTTGATAGTTTTCATGATTTGTCGATGCATTGTCCATTCCTGACTCCATAGCCCAAATATTATCTTCATTTCTCCAACAATTTTATAAACCCCACCCCCCCCAAACAAACCAAATCTATCCACTGTTCATTAAAGAAATATCAAGTGACATGAGAGATCCCTCTCTGAGTTGAGAAGGCTAGTGCCTCAGCTCTAAAGCTGGTTGAAACAGTTACCTCTGCAGTTTTTTTATTAGCCAAAACAAATTTATAGAGTGTTAACAATATCGATGAAATTCATATCATCGGGGTCATATTCATCTTGTCAGGGACACTCATCTTCTTTGTGAGGTTCTTGGCATGGAAGGTACCAAGCTTCTGTTTCAACCATCTAAACTGGTTTCAAAGTATCCGAGGCCTTTTCCTCTTATTGAGGCCTTGGTTTCATACCTGTGGAAATATCTTTGTTGTGTGGTAAAATGAGGTCTGGGAGCATATTGAGTTCTTTCTACAATATTCAAATGGTCCAGAATATGGTTCTGCACCTGGGTAAATTGAATACTCATCTGACCTATTTTATGGGTCAAGAGGGAAATCAGATCAAGAGCATTGTTGTTGGAAACCTTAGTCTTTGCTTCTTCCATGACACGAAGGTACTGGAAATGATCCACCCTCAAATCACGACAATTCTCTTCAATGTCACTACTGTATTCTTTGGCCTGTGCTAACAATGTGTGATTCTTGTCCTTCAGAATGAAGTGAAATTTCCCTTAAAAAACATTCATATATAAGAGACAGATTGATGTGGATGTAGGATTAAACTCTGTTGGAATTTGACTGTACAACTTGTCAAATATGGTATTTAATTCATTCACTATCTCATTCTCCTTTTTCTTTATCCGATTGAATTGAGATACAAGTGTCCCACTGTATTTCTTTGTTGACCATCTGCCCTTAAACAACTTGGAAAATTCTTCATAAGACATGAGATGATTGTCAGGAAGGCCTCTAAACCAATCAAGAGCTTCTTCAGTCAATGATGAAGAAAATAATCTCATGGCTACATCCTCATGTTCAATCCCTACATTGTCCAAGTCTTGACCCATGATGTAAATACGATCTTCGACAATCACTACATTATTTCCTGGGAACTTCATCAACCACTTGTTTGACTCTTTTGGCATTGCGTTGGGGTATCCCTGGATGGTGGACATGTTAAGGGGTTTGTAAAGGTCATTTTCCCAAGAGGGATCCATTGGATAAAGGGGAAGGGTACTGTGGAAAAGGGTCTTGACAATGAGAGGCTTGAGGGGAGGCCTTCTTTCATAAACCTTAGAAGGCTTGAACCTCTTAGGGGGAAAAGGCTTGGAAGATGAAGGGTTCTGGGAAGGTGGAGTCGCCAAATGAGATTCAAGAAGAGCTCATCAGAAAGGTGAGAAGGGAATGTCCCTTGGGTGGAGTCTCCAGGAAATCTAGGGAAAATGATTTGGGATAATTTTCTAGAGTGTCGTTAGGGTTCGGAAGAGGATTCAAAATCCTCCCCAACAACGACACCAAAATGTTATCAAAGAAGTTGTAGGTTGGGAAAACCCCAACCCAACCACCAATTGGAAACACCTTAGAGAGAACCTACCCACTTTCACCTTATGCAGGTGATCTCGTCACTTTAGAGGTGAGGTAGTCACCTCAAGGGGAGAATCTCGGTGACCCTAGGGGGGATTGAGATGGAAAATGAGATGTATGGATGGATTCCCCTAAAGGTAAATTCTAGATGGTAAATGGAACTTGGTGATGAGTCTTAGGAAAGGCTTAGGGTTTCCAATGCTTTGAGTGACCTTCCAAGAGAAAATACCTATCTGAGACACAATGAAAACCAAGTATACAATGCAATATGTTAGGTGGAAAAGAAAGTTAATCTTTTTGTCCCTAATTTCAGAAACAATCACTGATATATATCAACATATAAAATACAACAAGAACTACAAAATAAGTGCTAAAAGTCTATTTAAATAAGCAAGAGACAAGCTAGCGAAGACTAGTTCAACTCATCAATGAAAGAGCAAGACTTTAGCACAAAAGAAAGACTGTCACAAAAAGCTTACTGTAGTCATTTTTGGCATCCTTATGGCTGTATCAAACCAAACCTTATAACATAAAATTCAACCAATGAAAATAACCTCAAACTAGCCCAAAAGGTGCACCTAAGTTAGTAATTTGTTAGGGAAAATTTATAGCGAGTTTCTAGGGTTAGTTTAGGAGTTATCCAGGGTTAGAGGGTTAGATTTATGCAGCCCTAATGGATGTAGGTTATTTTTGTAACAACAACAAGTTTTAGTGGGTGAAAGAGGATGCTTCAATGAGGCAATATAGCCTAGGGATCAAGTAACAATGCCCAAGTGAGAGAACTTCAAAACTTCAACTTTTCACGTTTACCAATGCAACGTTTTATTTATCCAATGCAATGACTAGGGCCTTTGATTAAGGGTTGATGGGGTCACAAGTAAAAAAATATAGCTACTAACTCCTTGGGGGTATAAATTCTCTTATTCCCCAAGGCAAGTAACCTAGCTAGGGTTTAAACTAATGGGTGTATGTCCTTATACTTCCTTAGAAAATCCTTGCAAACAATAATTCTATGCTTAATATTATGGTGGAGCTAAAGTAGGGGTGTATGCACTTATACTCCCTACCTAGCCTTAGCGAAAATCAACCTTGAGCTTGAATTACAAATGATAGCAGTAAGTAAAATGTCTTACCAATTCAAATAGCAACAAGATAAACCATAACATGCCAAGATAAACCACCACAAGTAGTTAGAAAATACCTCCAAGAGCTAGCGCATCATCATCATCAAGTCCACAACCAAAGAGACACCATACCATAGCACATGAGAACAAAAAGCTTCAAGGGTAGTGAAAATTTCAGTCCTTAGCTCTTCACAATGAGAGAGTTATGATTCAAAATGAGGTTTTATGATCTCTATTTATACAAAATGTATATTACATAGTTTGTCCACTTAGAAAGGGTAAAACATAATATAAGGGTTCCACAACCCTTATCTCACCCCTTGCAAAAAAATAATATTAAACAATTCATCTTTAAAAATCACTTTTACACTAAAGAAACCCTAGAATAAGGTGATGTCACTCCTTTAGGGGACATTTTATCACTTTGAAGAAATCGTTGGTGTAGTAGATGCATGGCTAGGCCTCCAAAGGCTACTTGTCACTCATGCAAGTCCTATCTTGATGGTCTTCAAACCTCCTTCCTTCAAATCCTGCCACATGTAATCAAACAACACATTCATAGCCTCTAGGTGACATCAAGCCTCCATAAGTGACGTTTTACCTCTCATAGGAAAAACGTTTGGCATGTGAGGGCTAGGTCATGCCATCCATGATGTCTTATAGGCCTCCAAATGCATGTCTCTATCATCCGGCATGCGAGCCCTTGACATCGAACCTGTGGGCTTGAGGCCCCATGGAAGCACAATCTAGGCTTGTTCCTCCAAAACTGTCCACCAACAAGGTCCAAAAAAACAAAAGGGTATGCCCTCCAAAGATCTCAAGTCAAAGATATCATGATAAGTATAAACCACGTCTAATAAGAAAGGCACCTAGAAATGTGCATGAAAACTACCTCATCAAATTAAACAAATGATCAAAACCCTATACAATTGACCAAGTTTAAGTATGGGAGGGGTGTCATAGGAGTCCTATTGGGTAAACCAAATCCCTCAAGTAGGGAATGCTTCCAAGGGTGGCCTTTCAAGGTCATGTAATCGATGATGAGGTGGAAGGGGTTTAGACTGAATCATAGGTCATTGAGTTTCAAGACATACAAGGGATCATATTATCTCATTCATGGGCGCCTTTGTAGAGGTTGTGTGGCACCTTAATTTGCAATGCACTTTTTCCAAGCCCATATTCTTTCCATTCTTTGTTTCTTTCATGTTTCAAGGAATGAGTTGAAGGCCACTATTATGGTGTGGTGTCTATATAATGACAATGTCAGTCACAAATACCTCACGAAAATGAGAAGACAAGCTCATGATGAGACCCCCTTTCTCTCAGTTGTGTAACTGAGAGCCACTACCCCGGGTTGCTAACCAGATGATGGTAATGTCATACCGCTGTATACCCATGATAATGATAGGCCGACTCATGATGATACCTCCTATCCTCCAACTAACCCCTTAAGTATTTATTATAATTTATTTTGTAGGTCCCCCTTTTCTTATAGAGAATCATTGCATTGCTTTCTTAGGAGATCCCTGGGCGAAGCATCTGAAAGCTCTATGTATAAGATTTTATCTTTTTAGCCAACATCAATCCCTCTGGGCCTTCAACCCCTTCTTCCCATGAAATGAGGTACATACCCTTCTCAGGTCACTAAACTCAAAGGACCTAGAAGAGGATAATATGATGGGAATGTAATGAGAGGAAAGTGGTAAGTGTGGTCGAGAATGGTATGATAACCCCTCAAGGGACCCCAGTCACAAACCTTTCCCAAAGGTTGGCCACCCACTAGGAAATATATAACACTCACCAAGGTGAAACAAGGTCAAAGGCATAATGTCTAAGCGGGCGCTCTGTAATCAAAAGTAGCTCAAACACAACATGCTTAAATGCCTTAAACATTAGGGTGATTACCTACCACAATACCTAACTTGTACCACATGGAGCAAGACCCATCTACCTTCCAAAAGCTAACTGGTGTGGTGGATGCGCTGATAATGGATCAAATTTGGTGACAGAGAGGGCTTCTGTATGTGCAAGTGTACATTGCTGGTCATGTAGTCTCTCGACACTCCATATCTGCAATCTGAGGGCCTTGAGACATGATCTCCTTAGTTATCCCACAAAATGGGGATAAAAAATCCAATTGACCTTATTGAATCCTTTGGAAAGGTCAATGTGTAGGGTAAAGGATTCATATTTTTTTGATTTGATTGTATTGAGTGTTTCTTGAGAGGTTCCAATGACATCTTGAATTTGGATACCCAAGAGAAAAACCGACTGCTCTTTGGAGATGTAGACTGAGATTAGTTGTTTATTCTAGATGGAATCAATTTTGTAGCAATCTTGTATATTATATCACAGAGAGATATTGTCAAACCCCCTCAAATGATTTGGGGGAATCGATATTTGGAATATAGGATATGGAAGTTTTATTTTAGGATTTGAAGATCTTAAGTGTAGAGAGGTGTGATTCCTCAACCATATTTTGGAGTTCTGGATGATAGTATTGAGAAAATACTTGAAAATTTTGATGGTCCATCCATCTAGTCCTATGGATTTGTTTTCTTCTGATGTGTCCATAACTTGCAGTAATTAATCTTTGTTTATCTCCTACATGAGTTCTACACTCTCTTATTTTAAAACATATAACCAAAGTTGGATGCTAGGGATATAATATCTCTTATTGTATCATGTTCAAGGTCCTTGTAGATGGTTTTGAAATGTAACACAACATTTGATGTGATTTATATGAAGGTTATGCATTCTAGTCCATCAAGCATATTGAGCTCCCAAATAGTGTTTAGAGATTTTCGTTGAACTACTTGATGATGAAAGAATTTGGTATTGGAATCACCTTCTAATATCCATGTAACTTAGCTCTTTTGTTTCCACTTGGCCTCCTCGCATGCCATTAAATAATGTTGGTCCTTATTCAACCTATCTAGATCCTTTTCTTGGTCAGGATAATTATTGTGCTTGGTCATGGACTCCATGATAACTTCAATTTGATTTCTAGTCTGTGGAAGTTGACTTTCCAAATTTTGGAACGTGTCTTTGGCCCAAACCCTAGATAATTTGTTAAGTATGGATACATTATACACTATTTTATTCATTGCACTATGTTTTAACAAGGAGTTGAAAGGGGTCCAATTCTCTTTTACTAGATTTGGAATTCCTCATACAAGTTCCAATGGAAAATAAGGAGCTCATAGAATCCAACTCTTATCCTCAATTTAAAGCATGATGGGGAGGTGCTCAAAGTCTTGACCCCATTTCTATAACTGAAGATTTCTATCTATCTAAGACAAGAAAAAGTGCATCCTTGATAATCCATGTTAGGATATTTAGACATTTAGGAGTTAGTTACGTTCACCTTGGTCTAATGTGTCTTTAGGTAAAGTTTGTCTCTTTAGTGTGATTTTGTAATTAAGTATTCCAAAAGTCATGATTGTGCTCTAAATATAAA
>SNQJ01S0250512.1:0-12864 GCA_010110895.2 Picea sitchensis
AGTGAAGAGGATAGAACTTCATCTCATCGAAAATGGGGAAATTTGAGTTCACCTTATACAATGCAGTTAGTGTGAGATAGATAAAAAGGTGATGTGATGGAGGAAGGTTGAGTGTTATGCACCCCACCCTTCACATCCTTTTAATTGAGTTTGGGTGGAGCAAGGATGGGGTCCTCTACTGCACATTCCTTATTCCTTTGAGGAGCATAGAATACATTGAACACTAATGGATCCATGTCCATGTGGAAAAACCCTATGGATAATAATGGAGGACCGAGGATTATATTCACTAATAAATACGATAGGTTCGCAAGATGACATACAAGGATGATGGAGGGAAAATTGGGAGGTATCCTGTGGAAAATGAAATAAATACGAAGTAGATTCAGAGTAGTAGTTATATGAAGTTGAGGAAGATGGAGTGGCAATGAAGATTAAAAGGATAACCATAGAAAGTTTATCTATAGGACCAAAGGGAAAAAATACAAGCAAGAAAAGAAGACAATGGACCTACAAAAGAAGAAGAAGAATAGTTAAAGACCTAATAGCCATCATGTGGCTGCCATGGCCTATGCCCTAACATTGTAGAGTTGTAGAGTATATCTAGGAATATAGTAGGTATTGTTGATGAATAAATGGCTAACAGCCACAAATTGAGAGTGTGGTACAAGGTTGAGATAAACCTATATTTAAATTATGTATTACTTCCACTATTATTGATGATTGAGAATTTAATGTTTTGTTCTTATAATCATAGAAAGTTGAAGATATTTAGTGGATGGCATTTTACCTATACCTTAATTGTGCAAGTGTGTGTTTTCTATTGTTTGACTTTGATACTCAGGTGCATTTGTCCCTTACTACATCAAATGGAATTAGAGTTAGTAACAACATCAAGAGGTTAAGGAAGACACAATGAACATACAAGAAATAAACCCCGAGGAAAAGAAGAAGATGGCGCTCGAAGAGATGAAAAAAAATGTAGAAGAAAGTGTAAACTATCAAGATGATGAATAAGGGAGTTAGAAAGGCCAAAGATCAATACCCTTAAGAGGAGCTTCAGATGTCAAGATATGAGATGTATAGATAAGTTAATAAAGATGGAGAATAACAATGTTGTAGAGAGAGAGAGAGGTCTGGCCATATTCTCATGCAAGACTTCTTTCTATCTCTCTATCTCTACAACATTGTTATTCTCCAGAGAGAGAGAGAGAGAGAGAGAGAGAGAGAGAGAGAGAGAGAGAGGTCTTGCATGAGAATATGGCCAGTTCTAAGAGATATTTAAGTCTCTAATCATTTTTAGGAATAAGAATACACTGATATATCGTCAAATGTGAGGTATCTCACATAATAATTGATCCCAACAGAGAGATGACATAACAGTTTGAGTGAGGAATGTGTGTTGAGTGGTTTCGAGAAAAATAGGATAGCTACACCTTGGCACCTAGATACAATTGAGTCTTTGAGGAGTTGTGGGTCCTTTTTTGTGATGAGTGGTCATGTGGTAGAGATAGACACTAGGAGTAGTGATTAAAGTGATAAATGTATGCTAGTACATATGGGAGTATTGATTCCCATAATATATTATGTTAATGTGTTTATTTCAAATAGAGAGAGTGTGCAAGAAGACGATAAAGAGTTGCAATGGTGGTGTTGAAGTTGGATTGATCCTTATAAGAATGATTTCATGATTTTAACAACAAGGGGAGTTTGAAGCAGTGACATCACCAAAAACTTGATGAAACCCCTTTGAGAGCCAAGATGAAGTATAGGCTAGTCTAGTTTGAGAAGAAGATGATTGAGAAAATCAAGAAGAAAAATATGGGACTAAGATGAAGTAGTAGATTGGGTAATGAGATGATGTGGTTATGAGTTGGATGGTGTCATGTACCTAAAATTTTCTTGAATATTTCTTTGAAAACTTGAGTTCCTCCCATATATATTATAGTACCTCAGGTTGTGTGACACTGCATTGCCTTATCTACAGGGGCTTGGCCATCCTGCACTTACTACGACTAGACCACACCTCTTCACTTAAGGCCTACCCATAAGTTCACCTTAAGCAACAAATTGCCAATGCAACCAAGTCATACTCAACCAAGTTCATTCAAAAATAGGCACATGTCCAACAATGGGCTTTAAAACATCCCAAAAATACTTAACACGCATTTAATATCAACACTTAGCCAACACAAATAAAATCAAGGAATAATAACATTCAATAATAATACAACACACATGTATGGACGACATCTAAGGAAAGTGCCTTAAAATATATAATATGAAGAATGTTACAATGTACAATAAAGGAGCATGACCAACTGCATGTGGATCATTTACAATCTACAATTACACAAGGTACAAGTGCCTACAAGAATTGTCAATCTAACCCTTCAAGAAAATGTAGGCCTGCCTCCTATAGGTCCTGTCTTCTTTTTATTTTCACTCAGCTAGTGAAATTCACCCTACTGTGCCTAACCCTGCACTTAGCACAACTGTAGAGCTCCTTTACACTTCTTGGTGAATGACTTCCCACTTATTCCTTAACACTTTTTAGGCATCCTCCTTTTATATGGGACTTTCTTCCCTTCGGTGTCTTGTCCATTGATCGTCTACCCAAGTCAACCCAAATAATCTAAAGTCATCTCAAGTCAACCCATCCAACTTGTCTCAAGTTTTCCCAATCCATCCATCCAACTCATCCCAAGTACGCCTTATCCATTTGTCCAACTCATCCCAAGTCCACGTAGTCTTCCTATCCAACTCATCCCAAACCATCCGAGTTTGCACGACTATTCCCAAATCATTTGATTCCATATAAATTCACCCAAACCATATAAGTTCACATGACCATGCCCAAATCATCTGAGTCCTCCTGATTGCACCCAAGTTTTCCCAAGTTTGCTTGGTGGATGTGTGCCTAGTGGATGTATTCCCAATGAGTCCATCCCACAATTATGATCTACATATACTATTCCCGAAGGAATTTCTTTTATCTTACATAACCCCCAAGTGCAGGTCACCCAACTCCATTGGTCTACATATAGTCTAAGCACCCAATACATTCAAGCTCTCTATTCCCATATTTTATGTCATGTAAAGTGAAAGTTTATCGACGAGGTTTCTTGTGACAAATTTATTTTCCTTTCCTTTCCAAGTTCCCTTCCAAGATTCCCTTGGTGTGTCCAACTAATGTGAGTTGTCAAGGTTTTCAGTGCACCCATTTTATGAGCAAGGGTGATTGATTATCCATGGTGTGACTTACCTATGGGCCAAGGCACCCAAATCTAACTCTTCTAGCCATCATCCTTCCATCATGCCTATCTATATCGGTCAATGATGACCAAGGTGATCATGTGGCGAAGGAACCTGAAGAAAATTAAGGCAAGGCCTTACAGATGGCATTGTGATATGGGATATGTTGATTAATGAAGCATAGGTGTAGTAAAAAGATAGTGGAAATAGAGTTGGTGATGTAGAGAAATAGAGAGGATGGCAATGTTGAGCGAGAGTGAAGTCACGAGAAGGTTGAGAAAGAGAGTGATGTCTCACAACCCACCCCTCTATGTACTTGGTGGATTAGTATGGGTCATAGCAAGGTAGAATGTTAAAGTATGGTGGAACAAAGTCTATATATGTGTGGTAGCATTGTATTGACCACATAGTTGGTGGATGATGAACGATGACAAAGAGGTGAAGTCAACTATGGAAGAAAAATGGGTATGAAGGTAATGAGGTGGAAAGTTAGACATGGCAATGATGTGGAAATTCATGATAAAGGATACATGGCAAAGATATTAAAATTTTGGGACATGGATAACTGAATAGGTGTGCAAAGGTGGGACTTAGAGGAATGTGTAGTAGTAATAATTCAAATGAATGAACAAAGGAATTGGAGCAAAGGTTGGAGTGGAGTGGAGGTAGATTTAATGAAAAGGAAGGTGGAGTGTTCCTCATCCCCACCCTTAACATCCCTTTGATTAATTTTGGGGTGGATCAAGGATGAGGTGGAGGCCAAAGAAAGATAGGATCATATCCTCCACATTCCTTTGAGGAGTAGGAAATACATAGAACACTGGTGGACCCACATCCACATGAAAAGAAACTTGTGAGGTATATGAAACAAGGTCCTAGGGTTATATTAACTAATAAACACACTATGTTTATGTGTTTTCATACAAGGATGATGGAGGATAAACAAGGAGGTGTCATGTGGAATATGAGATGAACACCAAGGATAGTCAGAATGACGATTATAGGCAATTGAGGAAGGTGGAGTGACTAATAAGATTAAAAGGCTTGTTGTTGGAGAATTAAGCTACAACACCAAAGGAAATAAATACAAGTGAGCAAAGAAGACTAGGGAGCTCTCAAAGAAAAAGAAGAAAAATTGAAGGCATGAGATCCATTGTTAAGTGCTCTAATAAATCTGAAAATATAACTTCGAAAACAAACTCAAATCATTCACCAAAATAATGATCAACACATGAATAATATAAAACCCTTGAGGTAGGGTAACACCATTAACTATTATTCCTTATGGAAGGAAAGACTTCTCAAGCAATCCTTGCTTGTTACAATAACAATATTATTCACTCTAATTCATTCCATTGCTTACACTCATTTATATAACACTTTCTATATCCTAGGAACATTATAGAAGGTGGAACCTTCTAGTAAGCCTTCTCACCTTTATTGTGATCACACTATTATATGGGCCTTATTTATTAGAATTTTCCTTCATACATATTATTACCCTTGGGTACTTCCCAAGGTACCCCATATTACCTCCCTATGTATTATACATTCTATCTGCCTTCGTATGTTTCGTCCTTGAAACATGGGAAGAAACCATACAATATGACTGGCTAATAAATGTAGCCAATTGGTACCAAGTACGAGTATCCATCCATCCCAATGGAAGATGAACATGGTGTCCAACTATTTCCTTACCACCCTGATCTTGATCCTTATCGCACCTTTGGTGCCATGGGATTATTACTCTATCATGATATTGTCCTGCGGTGTTGGTATTCCTCCATGCACCTCTTGATTGGTTTCCTTTTAGGTGGCATGTTGGTCCATAATAAGTCTGTTGATTCCGATGCCCCCGCCTTGATGACTATTGTTTCTGTATGTAGTGTGGATGGCAATATACAACAACTTTAGCAATTGGTTTGTTTCTATTCAACTATGCCACATGGTGTTCTTTTGAATCATTGATCTTTGTTGCTTCGTTATTATGTATTTCCCGAGACTTGGCTTCGTGTCCTTGTATAGACTCTACCTTTGAGTCAATTTTAGACTCTGGAATAACTTATTTTCTTGCCCTCGTGGGCCCTTCTTTCTTACTAAGATACATATCTTGCAATATGATTTTATTTTTCTTGTACCAAAGTTTCACAAACTTCTTTTCCACATTAATATTAATTGTATCAATTGTGGCCATCCAAGGATCTCCAAGAATAAGATCCACACCATTCATACCAATGGCACAAAAATAAAAATGCAACACATATTTACCCATAGTGAGCTTCAAATATTTAAAATATGGAACATTTTCACACTCAACTTGTGTGCTTTGAATATTCTTTTCTAGAACTTGCAATATATTAATCAACTGAACATTGACAAAATTTTGTTGGAAACTAGGGTTAATAAAAATAATGGCATTTTCTTTATGAATACAACCATGGACCTGCAATATAGAGTTGCCACATGAAAATAAACCCTTGGTGCTCTCTTTATCTTCTTTTTCAACATGAAACCACCTATCTAAAAATAATTTTTCCAATTCTTCATTGGGAAGTTCCATGATATTATAAATGTCTTACACCATGTGCTAGCATCTGCTCTGAAACTAAAAGGTAATGGAAATTTCCACTTCGCTTTCCATACTAACTTGAGGGACTTTAGGAATTATTCAATACTAGGACCATCATCTCTTCCAATAAATTGCATCTAACTTGGAAGAAATCTTCAACAAAACTAGGTTTTTTAAAAATAACTCATTGTGCAAATTGTGCATATTTTTCCAGAAAAACCGTGAAAATTTGTTCATTTTAAAACATCGATCGCTTCACTTCTCGGACTCCGTTTCAGACGATTTTTTATGAATTAAGGTATTTTTCTTAGAGGAATTCAAATACCAAACTGGTTTCTACAAATTCTGCTCAAAACATTTTAGAATTTAATTTGAAGTGCATCACTCCCTTTTTTCCCTTGAAAAACTCTACAAAAAGAACAAAAAAATTCTTCCTTTTTTTTGGCCGAAGAAAGAGCTATGATACCAAATGTTAAATGCTCCAATCAATATGAAAATATAACTTTAGAAATAAAATCAAATCGTTCACCAAAGTAATGATCACCACACGAATGAGATAAAGCCCTTGAGGTAGGGTAACACCATTAACTATTATTCCTTATGGAAGGAAATACTCCTCAATCAATCCTTGCTTGTTACAATAACAATATTCTTCACTCTACTTCATTTCGTTGCTTGCACGTCTTTATATAGAACTTTCCATCTCCTAAGAAAATTGTACAGAATGAATATTCTAGTAGGTGGAACCTTCTAGTAATCCTTCTCACCTTTATTATGTGCACACCATTACATGGGCCTTATTTAATAGAATTGGCCACCATACATATTATTCCCCTTGGGTACCTCCCAAGGTACTCCATATTGCCTCCCTAGGTATACTACAACCATTGTGTGGTTTTGATGGTCCATGGCTTGGCGACGTAGATTCGTTGAGTAGATATGAAAATATAGTAGGTAGTTTTGATGAATAAATCACTAAGAGCCATAGAGTGAGAGTGTAGAGGGCCAAAATCCCATCTCACAGTGATGTATTTTTGTTTCTATTATTAATGAATTAGAATTAATGTTTTGTTCCTAGAATCCCATAAAGTTAAATATTTATGAGTGGATGTATTTCTATTTTTTTTATTGTGGGAGTGTGTGTTTTTCAGCTATGTGGCTTTGAGATGTGGGGGGTTTGTCCCTCACTTGAGCATATTGTGAATGGTTTAATGCTATTACTGTACAAATGGTTAGGAAACATGAATTATTATGAAATATGTCTATTAAATATGCAATATGAAAAATTAAAAGCAATACATATCTCAAGTAATCAGTATGTCAAATGCATAGTAACCATTAGTAAACGAGTGCATATTTACAACATATCATTGTTAGTCAAATAATATATTATGTGTTATAAATTAATGTCCACGAGAATACTTTGTAATTATGAGTGTTGTGACCACTAACACCAATAACATTATTATTAGCAACACCAATACCAATAACAATTTCCTCATAACCAGGGGAGGCAGGTGCAAGAGGGGTGCTCTATGGCCCTAGAGGATCTCGAGAATTAGACTTCTATTGGAATATTGGGGTAGCTATGAACAACAAGGCATAATCTTATGCAGTGTACCAGGGGATTAAGCTAGACAAGAAAAGACATGTCTCTCATTTGAACATAGTGGGAGATTCCAAAAACACCATGAGATACTTTGTCACCAACTCTGCTCCTAGGGATGTTGGATTGAAGGCCCTTATTGAGTGTGAAAGGATCAATATATCCAATCTTTTTTTCCAGTTCTTCCATATCCTTTGTGAAAATAACAAAGAAGATGATGAAATGGCCAATAGAGCTATTGGCCTATCCTGTGGTTCCTTGGGGGTTTGTGGGGTGGTGTGCTTAGCCTGTCCTCCCTATTGTCTTTTCCCTGATGCTTGGGTGGGGCTTGTCGAGCTTGCATGGCACCAAACATCACATTTATGATAGTGTGCGGAAGGTGCATGAAGGTTATAATCCAACGTCTCATCTCAGATAAAAGGGTGAGGTAGTTCTGTAGGTGGGCATTGCAATTTGGCTTGTGGGCATTGGAGGAGATATTTGGAAATAGTACGAGTTTAGTACAATTTTCTTCCCAGCTTGGTGGATATGAAAAAGGATCGGAAAGCTGCTATAATTGATGCAAATGGAAGGGAGGAAAAATAACAGATCAGGATGGTGAATCTAGCAAATGTCAACAACTAGCTCGCATGGAAAAATCATGGGAGTTTATTTGGGAAAGGACATCAAGGTACGAGTTGCATGTATTGTATTAATTAGGAAAGTATGTTCTACTATTAAATTTAGATATGTAGTCCGGAAAGATTTTGTGTCCCTTGGCTCCATTCTGGAAAAGATTGTTTGTAGTTTGGTTTACTCTATCTCTGTTTCCCCTCGACCTTCTTGGATGCAGTCTGGGTTCTTTTCAGGGAGAGCATGTCTGGTGGTAAGCTTGTTAGTTGCACGGGCCTTGTGGCCTTAGCTTGATTTTTTTGTTTCTCTCACTATTAAACGTTGTTAGCTTCAGGAAATTGTTTAACTATGGAAAACAGGTCGAATGATAGGCATCATGATGTGGAAATGGTGGAAAATGAATTCCTGGAACATCAACATCTGGTAATTTCAGTTAATTCCCTCAATTCTTTTGTTTCCTTTGCTTTGAACACTCTGGCTCAACATTGGGTATTAGTGGGTCAACTTTAGGATGAGGTTGGTTCTCTACGAAGTCAAGTTGAATCTCTACAGTTGCAACTTGCATAGAGGGAAGATGCTCAAGGGAACTCTGCTTCGGGTATGGTCTCTGGTTGTTCGTCTAGATTGGAGGCATCACAACTTCCGAATTTAAATTCCCTAGCAGCTCCACTATATGTTGAAGACATCAAAGATGAGGAGGTCTAGAAGGATCTCGACTTTAAAGTTTAGATGTGTTTTGTTTTTTTGTTTGTATTCATAGTATCTTTTACCGAATATACTCAGTTCAACTATGCAATAGTTTTAGAATATGGAGAAATCATAGAGATAGAGTAGGCTTATGGAGGCTAGATACTTTGAAAGAACTAGAATTTTGTAGTATTATCTGGTTCTTTGTTTTGTATTTCGCAGTTTAGGTTGCACTCCTTTTATTGAATAAAAATCCTCAATCTTTTGTGGAAATTTTTTTTGCCTCATAATCATTGCCCTTAAAAGTTAAAATTATTGTATGTTAGGACATCACTATCCCTTTGACACCAACACTTATTGGGGCATTTTAACTACCGTTAGTGCCACTATGCATTGGGTCATTGCCACTTCCTCAACATGACCACCATTGCTGGCCTTTATGCCACCATCAATAAAAGTAATTGCATCCTTTTGTTGATCATCCAACGTCTTACATTACCTACCCTAAGCACATTTCAACAACCTAGGTATCGCCATAATCTAACAAAAATTTTATGGCATGTCTCATGACATTTTCCTAAGAACCTATGAATGTTGTTGTAGAATCACATCCATTCTTCCCATTGGCTTAACACCAGAATCTTGTAGTAAATCACTAGGGTAGTAGCTACCCTATGTAGATATCATTAATAGGATCGATATACTATATTAGTAGGGCCCATATACTGTCCCCGAGATCCATGTTGGGTAACATGATCATCTAACTCATAATCGAGATGATTTAAAATTAGCAATGACACATTACTTACTAATCAATCATATACAAAGTAATCAACCACATTAATTATTTAATTTTTACATATTCTAATTAAAAACATTATGCATAATAAATGACACATTACTTACTAATCAATCATATACAAAGTAATCAACCACATTAATTATTTAATTTTTACATATTCTAATTAAAAACATTATGCATAATAAAGAGCATAAATATGGTGTAAATTATATTATCTCAATGAAAATGAACATGATTATTTTTACATCTATCACAAGCTCGCATCCATGTTCGTGCATGGATATGGTAAAAAGTCCATATTTATTTATAATTGCTAATGTATTAATTGCAAATATTAATTGCAAATAATAGTTGGTGTATTAATTGCAAATATAGGCACCATGGTATTTTATTATAATATAAGTTCATTAATGCTCTTCTCTTTATATAGAGCATAAATAAGGTGCACGACTCGTAAATGAGTGCACCGAATATTATGTGGGGTGAACAATAATTCGGCCTTTATGTAGGGTAAACAATAATTTGGCCTTCTCGTATTCATAATGCTTTACTAATAGAATGCATAAACTTGATACATGGTAGTGTTTCAACGGTGTTACTTTGTGAGTGGGGCACCATGACACTACATGTGCAATGGAATTGAGAAAAGGCAAAAAATATTTACCACCAGGAATAAAATGTGTTAAAATACCAATAACGCACCATGATAGTGTTATAATTGATTGTGGGTGCATTGGATGACTAGTGTATTTTGACTTTGACCAGTGTGCCAATAGAATACCCCATAGCATTCCACATTTATTTTTTTTCATAAATAAAAGGAAAATAATACTAAAGTTAAAAAGATTAAAGAGGACAATAAAAAGGCTACTCGATTTGATGCTTGCTACCTCGTTCCATGGCATCAAATCTTGAAGAAAATGAAAATTACCTTTTTTGAGTAATTTAAAAACTCTACATGTTGAATTAATGAATAATAATGATGGATATATAGTTTATCATTGGCAAAGAAGTAGGGCACACTTAGTTTATGTAATTTAAAAACTCTACATGTTGAATTAATGAATAATAATGATGGATATATAGTTTATCATTTGCAAGGAAGTAGGGCACACTTAGTTTATGATGGTGCATTAGTTTAAAAAAAAATAAAAAAAAATAGAGTATTAATAGTGAAATGTAGTGATTAAAATGAAAATTGAAGTAAATATGGTTTGTTAAGTAGGTAAAAGTACACCCGGATGGGGTGACACGAGGCAAGAGAGGGAGGACACCTGGTCGGGACAGTTGGCAAGGGGATTTAATGTTTTAGGCTGCCACCCCCGAGTTATAACTCACCATGTAGCAAACATTGAAGGCATTTAACTCAGTGCGCCTGGGCAAGCACTCAGAAGAGCGCTCCAGCCATACCACAGGTACAAAGAGCTTCAACCAGTCCTGTCAGCGTTCAATGGTGATGGGAAAGGTTTCAATGGCCCTCAGAGGCGTTAAATTTGTCCATGGCACATTCTTTCTCCTGTTTGTTGCAAGCTACCATTCCACCACTGCGTCTCTCGGCCCTCCCGACTTCTCCGCTCATACTCTGAGTGCCTTTCGAGACCACCCAGACCACCATTGCCCCCCCATTACCCCTTGCTTCTTCCCACCATGCCCCGAGACAGAGGCAAGCCCAGGCGATCCACCAAAAACAAAAATGCCTATACCCGTGATAATTGACTCACTGCATCCCAGAGAGCTCTCATTGCCCATTTTGGCCGCCCTTACAAACACACCAGCTGCTCTTAGTCCACCTTGTGTACCCCAAAATTGGAGGATCTGCCTCCCCCGACCCAAACCTCCTTGCGCATACCAAAGGAGGAGACCTCGTCCCCCACTGTGCATTCTTCACCGCTGCAACTTCATCCCCGGACCTTCTCTTCAAGGGCAGAGATACCTCAAGGCCACAACTTGGATAAAGGGGAGACATCGCCTCCACTTCAGCATGCAGGGAAACCTTCTACTGCACAACCAGGCCCAGGCTTGGGGAACAAGATAGGGACGCCCTCAGCGACTTGCCTCCCAAGTCCCTCTGTCCCCGATTTCTAGCCTCATCGTTGGGAAGGTGGCTGCATTGTTGAGGAGAAAATCCCTCCTAGCTGGCAAGTTTTAGATGAAGGGGAGAACATCCACTATCTGGAAGAGGAGCACCTTGAACTCCTTTTTGATATCAGGCAGTGACAGGACGAGCAAACGCACGCGCAAAGGATCATCAATTAATGATTGGACCTGCTGTTTGAAGCCTTCTCAGATGCTCCAAAGTCAGCAAGTTGCCCCACCTGCAAGCAGAAGTTTGTCCCGACCCTCACTTCTAATGGACACCCAAGTTCCCCCATGGCTTGACGCGGCCTACCCCAGACATTGTTTTTTGTCAATTATAGTTTTAAATATTTCTTACAGGTGTATAACAATGGTGGCTTTATTTGAAGCCAGCCTTAGGTTAGTGAGATGGAAAGACCTTCCTGTAGATACTTTCAGTATTTTTGTACAATTTTGTAATCAGCTTCAAAGCCATGATAGATCTATCATCGCTTGGAGCCACCTGTTCTGGTTTCCCTTCTGTGGCAGGACAGGTGCCTGCCAAACGATTCACAGTTGTACACTCATGATATAATATAAGGTTCTACTCTTTTTATTTACAAAAAAAAAGTAGGTAAAAGTAGGTATATAATATAACCTCACCAAAGTTCAAGTCTTATTAAGTGACATGCTAGTGCTTGTGCTTATGCTTGTGAAAGTGTGACAATACACACAACAATGGTTGGGGCTAGGTGTAAGTCATAGGCAAATTTTGCAAAATGGATATCCCAACTTGTGATTGCTTGCAACCAAATTGAATAGTGATATATGTCCCCCCTTAATGCTAAATATGTGTGCATTAGCCTCATCATGATACGTGGAAGCTAGTTTGAAAAAAAAAATGAAAGATGAAATTAATTTTTTACTTTTATATAGCATGATATGCCAAACCCCTCAACACATTGGTGCACCTCAACTATCAAAGCACTAGTGTGCCTTTGTATTTGAGGTGCACCAGTCAAATACAACATCTTAAGTTATCTTAATTTTTATTCATCCAATGTCATTCGAAGCATCACCAATAATGTGTGTAAAGACATCGATGCATTATTGAGGGAAATGTTATCTTTAGTAAAAGAACATGTTGCATCATATAATAATAAGTGCATTATATGCCACTCCAATTTACATCTGATATTAAATGTACATTGTGAATTCTAAAATTGGTGCACATTATGAAATGTGGAGCATTGATATGGTGTTCCCTTTGAAAGGTTG
>SNQJ01S0250513.1:0-11447 GCA_010110895.2 Picea sitchensis
AATAAACTTCCACCTAAAAGTATGCTGAGGCTCCATCCTAGTGTAGGCGCATAATTTTCACTAGGATCTTCTTGTTGAATCTCAACATTGGAAGGGGAAACAAGCTTCTGGTCCTGGAAGGCTAGGGTTCTTCTCTTGTTGGAGGAGAATGACCTCAAATAATATGTTGAGGATGTGGTCCCTGTCTCGACTGATCCAATAGATTTGGCATTCCACGAGAAGAGGGAAGCGAAGGCTAAGAAGGTGTTGCTAGAATCCATGAAGGATCATTGGATTCCTCACATTATTGAGAATAAATCCACCAAGGAGATATATGATGCTATGGTAGGTCTATACCAGAATGGGATTATAAGTAGGAAGTTGCATTTGAAGCATCATATTCAAGTTTTCAAGATGTCCATTGAGGACATAGTTGTGAACTATCTTATAAAGATTAGACATATCCAAGATCAGATCGTGGCCATTTGTGATAAGGTGGAGGATGTTGAGTTGGTGAATGTGGCATTTAGAGGACTTCTCAGGTTTTGGGAACCATTTTTGTAGGGGATCTGTGCATGAGAGAAGTTACTAGAATTTGATAGACTATGGATAGATTGTATCCAGGAGAAGACTCGTTTGGTGTCCAAAGATGATATGGATGATATGCTTAATAGTAGTAGTGATGAGAAGCAACCCCTTGCAACTTGAACTAGGAAGGGCATGTTGTTCCTGAGTTTATACTTTAAGGCTGTAAAGTATACCGTCAAGGCATCCGTAAAAGTAAAGGTAATTAAAGGATAAGAATCAAAAAGAAGGGTAAAGCAGAATCAATTTCTCAACTGTCTTTGTCTAGCTTCCCGTTGTTCTTGGATGATGATATCTCTCTCAATAGCAGTCCATGAACGTTCTAATTCTGCCCGGTTAGTTGTTATTTGTAGAATAGTATTAAATAGGTTTAACGCAATACTGGTTTGATCTTGAAGACCAGGTTCTATGTTGGGTTGTCTGCTATTTGGGACAGTCATGGAGGGTAAGATTTTATTTAGTTGTGAAAGAATTCGATATATTGTTACTTCAATTTTTTAAGAGATGAGAATAGGAAAAACGGTTTTGAAATTCAAAATAATAACATAAATACAGTTGAGGCCGTTTCCTGGACTTGTAACAATTTGAGAATCATAAAATAACAAAGAAATATTACTGAAAAATACGAGGCTTTAATCACGAAAGAATCTCATATTGTAATAGGAAATAAAGAAGAAAGCGAGATTTCTAATGAAGCATTAAATATCATGGTTCAAATGATCTACAGGTCTTAAAATTACTAATAGCAATTTCAGAGGAAAAGCTGTAAATAATTTGATAACCAAATCAATCTAAATTATAAAAGATGTATAAAATAAACTTCAAATTGATCATTCATTAGAGAGACATTGAAAGAGAAACATAGAAAAATATGGTAAACAAGGTTAAAGAACACATAGCTACAAGTTGGCAAGATTTAGAATCTCGTCTGTATCGTATATCACAGTGGATTGGAAAACATTCTTACAATCATCTCTCTCAAAAAACCAAAAGCCCTTTCTCCAGTCTTCTCAAAATATATTTATACATTATTATCAAATATTTTCCCATTGGTGATTAACCAACTTCCTAAGACTACGGTTACATGGATGAATCATGTCAAACCATTTACATTTCCTTTCTAATTTCTAATGATGAAAATATTCAAAAGAGTTCTTTTATGTTGGTGTTGATGAACTTCCTTCTTTTGCCTCAAGACAGTGAACACATTTTCCCAAAAACTTCACCAAAACTCTGGGAATGTTTGGTATCTATTTTGCCTCAAATATGAAGAATCTTTTCTGTAATTCGAGCAAGCGATCTTCTATTATATTCCTCGTGAACTTAATAGTTTGCAACTTTAAGTTTGGTATCACCATCCATTTGTCAATTTTAGAGATATTGATTACCTTAATTTTTGGGATCTCTACCTTCATTTCCTCCAGATCCTCCTTGAACCTTAGCTGGTGCTTGACAATGTTGATCTCCCCTAATAACCCAGGACAATCATTTTTTTCAATATTTAATGAAGTCTTTTCTAAGAGATCAAAAATCCCTTAGCAATCATCATTGACATCCCTGGTTATTCTTTTATTTTCAGCCAGGTCTTCTTCCCACACTTTTAGTATTACATCTCCTTTAACTTGTTCTGAAATGGATAGTTTCTGAATATTTCCAACTTCTTCCTTTGTTGAAAGGGCTACTGCTTTTTGGAAAGTTGTTCTTGCTTCTTTCACTTCTCTTTCTTTTTGGAGAACCTTTTCCAAAGATTTATTTGTTTCCTGAAAGTAATTCTGGATAACTTCCAGATTTAAAAACACTTTCTATTGTTCCTCTTCTATTTTCAAATGTACTCCCATTGCTTGAGCCTGGAAAATTTCAAGCTCTATCACATGATTTGAAATAGTGCTAATTTTATCTCGTAATTGTTTATTTTCTTCTTCCTACTTTAGGACCTGTGCCTGAGTGACTTTTGTTATCTGCTTTGCCTCTTCTAAGCTTGTTTTCATTTTCTGAATTTCTTGAATATCTTTTAGTCTAGCTTGCTCTAGACCTTTTTTTATTCCCCAACTAAAATTTCTCTCAGTTTCTTTCAATTTATCCTATAGCTAAGCTATCGTTTGGTCTTTTTGTTCCAACATGGTTGTCAAACTGCCCACAAAATATAAATTTGTTGACGCTAAAGCTCCCATCGTGCCTGTTATCTCTGTAGCAAATTCTCCATATTTAAGTTTCTTTCCATCTATAATGACCCTCTGTTTTTTAACCATCCCATCTCCTCTTGGATGGATTTCCTATTTCAATATTTCCCTTCTCTTTTTACTGAAAAAATAGTCTTATGAAGGAATCTCATCTCTAGAAATTGGCTCCAAATCACTGACATACAGAGCTCCCTCGTGGGGGTTTCCATAAGTGGACTGCAATGGATTCAAGAAAGTAATGGGACTTCCAAGTTCTGTCGATGTTGTTCCTCCTGTCTTTTCTGGAACATCTTTAGGGATTTCTGGGGATGTTTCTAGCTCCTTTCCCTTCCTTGCCTCTGATTCTTTTGTCTGGGAAACTTTTGTGTCTTGTGAAGGTATTCCAGTATCCTTCATCTTGCCTTTAGTATTTTCTTTGTCCTGTATATTTGTTTCAAAGCCTGGGGGAGGCCCTTCCCACTTAGGAGGTGGAGTCGTAGCTTCGCCCTGCAAACTTTAGGGTAAACAGCTTCGCCTATGGCTCTGGAATGACATGAAACCAATATGTGAATCAGGTGGAAGGGCCTGTACTCTTTTCAATACCTCTTCATATGATTTAACCTCCTTGAATACGTCATCATAAACATATGTTTCATGCTCATAGGCTTTTAAATTACAATGCATCAAATGTTTTCTTATTAATTGATAGGGGTCATTCTTTCTGTGTTCAATATCTACCAATTTTAATTCTAGTGATTTAGCCTCTACTTTAGAATGGCCTAGATTCAGTAATGAAAATTTCTCGACATGTACAGGGAAAGTTGGCCATGACTTCTTCTGAGCTGCTTTTAACTCTAATCCAATGCCGCCTTTTACTATCTGGTGGGCTACCTCTCTACACACCAATCTGTTCGGTAGGAATTTAGGGACTGCATGAGGGGGAATAGAACAACCCTAAACCCTAATGTAGGAAAAATTCTCGTCAATAAACCAGTCAGCTATTGCTTTAAGATTTTCTGTGACTGTATTATAAATGCGAGGAGGTTCGCATCCCAAAAATATTTTATGCATCGGAATTATAACAAAATGAAAAATTTCATAAAATGTATCCTTAGCATTTTCTTTCCAAAGGGAAGAATGGTATTCATGAATGGGTTCTGGACATGTTATGTTCCAACTCCAATTCATTAAGGGAAAAGGAGTCACATAGCAGATTGCATCCATAATGTATGCTAACATGTAAAAGGCCACTGATTGTCCCTTTGATTTTGCAACTTTGTGGTTTGAGATTTCTTGTGTTAGGTTATCCAACAAAATCTTACTCCAGTTAAAAGCATACCCTTCTGAAGATTCTTCTAAAAAGGGCACCCAATCTGCATGAAAATGGCAGGGATATTTTCTCCCGAAAAGTCTACACACCATAATGGCTACGTAGACCATGTATTCATTCAAGGATGTTGTAGCATAAACCCCATGAGTATTGGCTCTAAATTTTGATGGACACCTCCACCATTCTCTAATTATATCAGGATAAGTCTGGTCTACCTCAGTGCATTCTTTCCTCTGAAACTCTGCTAAAAACTCGGCATTAAAAATATGTTTAGGATTTGGCGAGAGTTTATACATTACTTGTATGTGTTCTGGCCTGAATGAGCCGACGATGACTCCTTGGTCATTTAAGATGCTCCTCGTCGGGATATCAACCTTTTCCAGGGCCCAACTGATCATATCATTGTATGCCACGAGCCTAGGGAGCGTAGTGATCTTATGAAGCTCTGATTCAACTATGTCCCGATAGTGATTCTCAGAATTAGGATGAGCATTCTTGAGTTCACATTCCAAAAATTCAGAAATTTGAGTCCAAGACTTAATGGAGTCTATAGCGCGTGGCATGGTGTCAGAGATGATATCTCCTTCCTGTGTATCTTCACTCTTCTTCGGTGCCTTTTTCGGTGCCATGACTTTACGTTGAATGGAAAACCTGTCACAGAAAATGAATGAATGAGCTCAGCAGAGTATTTCTTGTGTTTGATAAAATGAAAACATAGACATTCAAATGCTCTTTTAATTCATTTAAAAGTGACGGGATTGACACAGCTGACAAGAATTGAAGGAATTTAATGTAGAAGATATTTTACTGAGATACGCATTAGTACCACATATCACCAATGATTCATTATTTAAATGGATGTATTTTAGCGCCTTTGGATTTTAAAGAAAACTCGAGACATTTTACTCAATCGGAAACTGAAACATGAATGAAACCTTAAAAAAAGATTATCATTAATCATGCTTTGGAAAAAGGTTAATTGGTGCTAATCATAGATTAATATTGAAGATTTTGTTTTTCAGGATTTCGGGGATCGTGTTGTCGAGAAGTATGTCATTGATGAAATCCGATCTGTGAAATCGCGATGTGTTAATTAAGACTTAAATTCATCTTAATTAACTAACGAATTAGGGTTAAGGACAAAATAGAGTTAGTTCGGTTTAACACAAATTATGGATCGGGATTTCACGATTCAGGATTTCGGGGATCATTTTGACAAGAGATGTGTTATCACTGAATCTCGAATCTCGGAATCGTGAAATGATTAACTTAAGCCTTAAATTTTTTCATTAGAGAATTAATTAATTAGCATTTAAACTAAATCTCTTTATTTCGGGAAATCGGGGATCGGGATTTTGCAATTCAATTTGTATTGAAAAAATATGTTTTCAGCAACCCCCGAATCCTGAAAACTCTTTAAAGTTAACCTTAAATCTATTAGTTTTAAAGATTATCATGATTAAAATAATTTTATAGAAAATGCGTCGGGATTCTTATAATATTTTAGGTTTTTTTCCTTTTATTATTCAAATAATTGAGTTCTTCGAGAAATCGGTATCGTGCGTTTGGGAATGATAACTAAACTTGTGTTTTATGAAAAGTCGAAAATTGAAAAAAGGAAAGTTTAGGTCTTAGGGATAAAAAATTTAAGAATTGTTTCAACAAGGCATAAGAGGTTCTCTAGGAAGAAGGAGCTCTCCTGGGAGAAGGGTTTCTCCTGAGAGAGAAGCATCTCCATAGTAGAGACGGAAGGAGGATCATAGTAAGATCAAATGTTTTGAGTGTCATGAATTTGGGCACTATGCTTCATAGTGTCCAAACCAGAGGGGAAGGGGAATAAGGAAGAAGACATCAACATTAGAGGTTGATGAGGTTGCAGACAAGTTCTAGAGAGAGATATTATTGGTCTCCACTCTTTTAGGTACATTTTCCAGTATGGGGGTGTTAAGAACCAAATATCAAAATAGCATAAAAAACCTCATAATAAGTACTCAACGCCTTGACAAAGAGAGAAGTTTAGATAATAAGACTCTTCGAGGGGGGAAATTCCTTATACACCACATAAATTTACAAATACAAGATGATTCCAAATGAAAAGGTCTCCTTGGTATATATAGGAGACTAGGAGGTACAATTACAACTAATGGACCCAAACCAATATAAATAAAATAATAATACTAATGTAATATGCCCCAATTAAGGGGTAATGTGCCACTATTTAGGGCTTAAAATTCCCCTCCCCTTTAGACAAGTGTTATCCACAATGCTTGAGTAATTATGGATGATTCTATATAAAATACTCATCTTCCCAAGTGGAATCTTAGCAGGTAGTTTCCTCCACTTAACGAGATACTCTGAAATGGATCTATTCCTCAGCTAGAGAATTCTTGTGCCAGTGATAGCTTCAGGCTCCAGTATGATTTTTCCTTCCTCGTCAAGTTCTGGAAATATAGTTTGAACTGAGATTTTGTCACCTATAACCTTCTTTAAGAATGAAACATGGAANTTTGCAACACCTTATAAGGGCCATAATACTTTGGTGATAATTTATTGATGTAGGAGCATCGCCATCAAAAATTAAATAGGCTGAGTGGAGGACAACTTAGTTCGCATCGCATGCATTTAAAATCAGCTTTGATCCCAAGGAGAGCGTGTTCTTTTGATATTTTGAAAGATTTGTAATTTAAATCCTTTTAATGTTTTGAGGCAAGACCAATCACATAGGGCCACCGAAGATTGTAACCGTCTTAATTATCTGTGGGATTGTACAAATACTGATCTTCAACTCATATCTGATTGTAATGGCCATTTATTGTAATAAGTCCTTAGTGGATAGGCGTTTTTAAATTCTGATAGGATAGCATTAAAGTAGTCGGTAGGAAGGCTAGAGAAGCCCCTCCATGTATAAAAATATGTAACTGATTCCCAATTGAGGTTTCTAATCATTATCTTAGAGATTTGTTGAAGTTTATTGAAAATTTTAGTGTTAAGTTGTTGTAGAGAGTTACAGAAATATGTAAGAGTCCATGTGCATAATTTGTTGAAGGAATACAAGCAGAAAGGTTTGATTCGAGATGTGTGTTGTTGTGTTCATTTGAATTCATTGAATACATGTGATGTTTCTTTCTGTGTTATCTGTTTTATGTGTATTATGTGCATGAGTATGTTTTTCATGGTTAAGTGTGGAAAATTTTGATGTTTCTATAAGTTTCAATTTTTTCTCTTCTAAGAGTTATGGTAGTGCATAGTGCCCACAAGGAGCGTGAAGGACGAGTCAATATTGACTTCGAAGCTCATAAGAGGTAACGTGAAATTTGCAGAGGGAGTGCAAGGAGTGCACGGTTTCTCAGTGAAGAGCTAAGTTTGGAGAAGACCCATGCAAGGAGTGCATCGGGCCAACACTTAGTTGAAAGTGTTGAAAAGTCTCAGAGGAGACAAGCACAAGGAGTGCGTAAGGAGATTTTCACAAAATTATCTAAGTCTAAAAAATTTCTGAATTTCAAAAGTCACAGGAGTGTGCCAGAGGCTTGAAATACCTCAAAGATTTAAAGCTTGGGAAGGATAACGTCGAAATCCTTAAAGGGAATAAATTTATTTGTGTTTAAAAGATCAACATAATATATTCGTTTCCAGAGGATCCAAGATCTCTCGTCATCATTCTATCTAGAGAAGTATCATGGGGGTTAACTATGTGAGTCATCAATACTTCACGTGTTCGACAAAAGTCATGTGTCGAACACAGAGGAGGAGCTAGCGAGTACTGAATATCAACGAATGAGATCTGTTCGATAAATAGTAGAGGAACTAACAACCATCATATCTAGAAGAGGTGCACAAGGGTTAACCGGTGAATTAATTTAGACTTCACGCGTTCAGGAGATTTGGAGTGTGGAGTAATCGGGATCCCTGAATTCCTAAAGGTTGGATCTAATCCATGCTTTCCATATCAAAGGACACGTGTCATGAGATCAACACATTTGGAAGACCAGGAGTTCGGGAGGATAATGAGAAGAAGATTTTGATACCTCCGGAGTCCTGAAGTACGGAGTTGATCTAAACTATCGATTGGAGGAGGACATGTGGCTGCATATCTGGAGGTCTAGAGAATCGGTACTCCAGAGGAAGATAGAAAAAGAGTCATCGGGAGTGGATACTTCTGAAGTCCCAAAGGATGGGATTCATCCTAGTCGTCAATCATAGGGGGACACGTGGAGGAAGGACAAGCGCTTCGACATTCCGTCATTCTGGAGGAACAAGGGTTTGGGCTGAGTGAATCCCTGAATTCTTGAAACCTAGAGAAAATCCACGTCGTCCATATAGCAATACATAGATACGATTGATTTGGGTCCTTCATGAGTTTGTGAGTCTGGCGCTCCAGAGGTTTTCAAGTGTTGGACACCTGGGACTCCTAAATCCCGGAATCCTAGAGTGGATTTTGAGTGTTGATCGAAAGGAGGGCATGGACCATGGATTGTTTGATGTGTGTTTTCACCGGTCCAATGCTCTGGCGGAACAATGGAGTTGAGATTCAAAAAATCCTAAAGCCCGAAACTGCGAATCTCACATCCGTCATTGATATGATAGAAGAACAGGAGCCATCCAATTTAGTTCAGAGTTCGGCT
Organism: Picea sitchensis; assembly: GCA_010110895.2. Lineage (NCBI taxonomy): Eukaryota > Viridiplantae > Streptophyta > Pinopsida > Pinales > Pinaceae > Picea > Picea sitchensis. Next base: position 8,676 of record SNQJ01S0250513.1, read on the forward strand.
CTCTGGGAGAGTTGGGTACTGTTGGAATGGGTAGACTTGCAGAAGCTAGGAGTTCCAAATTTGTTTCTCGCCATTGATTTCTATGGGTGTTGTGATTCGTCGATCTGCGTTGGTGGTTTGATGCTCCATCACTCTGGTGTTCAAAAGGATTGAAGTGTTGGTCTGTTGAGACCCCCCAAAGCTTGAAAAATCCAAAGTCCTGAACTCTTTGGAGGTTTGGGGTTTGCCCCAGGGTTCCATGGAAGGTTTCGCTAGTGGTCAGGGACCCCTAAAAAGTAGATTTCACAATTCAGGAGCGAAGTTTGAGGACCTTTGTATTGAATTTAAGGGCTCAGAGAGAGCTCATGAGCTAATTCATCTCCTGAAGTCAACGATCCCTAGACTGAGAGGTCATGCAAATCCTGGGAGAGGATGGGCTCTACATCATTTATTATCCTTCTTAGCTTGCTTGAGGGACATATATTTGTATAGTTGTAGTATTAAAAATACCCAATCCCCTACTTCAAAACTTCTTTCACTACGATGTTGATCTATTTTTTGTTTCATGAGATTTTGTGCCATGGCCAGGTTGTCCTTTAAGAGTTGGAGAACTTGTTGTTGATGCTCGATGTGATCTTCCACTACTTGATAAGAAGTGATGGAAGGTGGGTGATATCTATAGAGTGCCATAAATGGTGTCATTTTTGTTGTAGTATGAAATGATGTGTTATGCTACCATTCTACCAAGGGTAACCACTTGAACCATTGTGTTTGTTTATCAGAGACAAAGCAACGAAGGTAGCCTTCTAGACATTTTTTCACTATCTCGGTTTGTCCATCAGATTGAGGATGATAAGATGAGCTATGAACCAATTGAGTACCCAAACAAGAAAATAATTATGTCCAAAAATGTCTAGTTAATATGGGATTGCTGTCACTTACAAAAATCTTTGGGCTTCCATGTATCTTTTGAACTTTCTACATGAATGCAGTGGAAACTATATTGGATTTGAAAGGATGTGGAGTGCACAAAAGTGTGTGTACTTGGTCAGTCTATCAACAATCGCCATGATGAAACTCTTTCCTTTAGACTTCGGTAACCCTGTGATGAAATCCATGGAAACCTCCTCCCAACACTGACTTGGGATGGCTAATGGTTGTAAAATACCTGGGGTCTTAATTGTTTCCACCTTATTTTGTTGGAAAATTAAACATTCTGCGACAAAACTTTGTGTAAGTTTTAAACTTGTGAAGTAAAGCAATGCATATAGATTCTTAAGTAAAACATAATTTAATCAATGGCTCATACACATAGTACACAAAGATTTATACCGGAAATCCTCAACCATGGAAAACCTTTCTTATATTCATTATATCGAATTTCACCATTCACCATACAATATATATACAATGTTTTTAAGTATTCTGTAGATACCAAAACCCTAATCCCTTAATCCGAGATTAATTTAGAAAACTGCTAAAAATAGAAAAAACCGCCCAAAAAAAAAATTTCGGGGCGCTGCCTCGAACGTTGTGCGTAACTAGGGGGGTCATACCTGCCCCCCCCTGGGACCCCCCTAGGAAGTGCCCAGTGCACATGACACAAATACCACTACTAAGAGGGATCATCAGACCCAATTGTCGAATTTGATGCGCCCACACACACACATGCAAAGAATATAACAGATACCCAACATTCTCCCACTTGTTGTTTTCTTTGCATCCAAGGGTCCACAAGATTATATATAGTCAAAAATCCAGGGCATAAATTCCCATTGTCACTCTACACCAAGAGAAATTTTTTGTGCTCACAAACTTTGTCAATGAATCTGCAACATTCTTCAAAGTGTGAACCTTTTCTAGCAACACCTTCTTTTCCTCAACCATGTCTCTCACAAAGTGATATTGAACATCAATATGCTTTGTCTTCGAATGATAAGCTAGGTTCTTTTCCAGGAATATTTCACTCTGACGGTCACAATCTAATCTCCCTACTTGTTGTACCAACCTAATACCAAAACACAATCTCTGTGACCATACTGCTTCCTTGCTTGCATGAGTGGCTGCCATGTATTCAACTTATATAGTTGAGAGTGCCACTATAACCTATCTTTTTCATCCAACTGATTGGTCCTCCAAATAGGTTAAACACACACCCACTTGTAGATCTTCTGCGATCCAAATCTCCAGCCCAGTCTGCATCAACAAAGCCATGTATGTCCACCACTCTGTCCAATTCTGGTCTTCCTTGGTAGCACAATCCATAATTGGTAGTGCCACACAAATACCTGAAGACCCTCTTTACTTTTGTCCAATGCTCCTTCCCTGGTTTTGACATATACCTGCTCAAAACTCCCACTGCATGTGCAATGTCCGGTCTAGTACAGACCATTGCATACATCAAACTGCCAACTTCACTGGCATATGGAACATGGGACATGTCCTCTTCTTCTTCCTGTGTTTTGGGAAACTAATCTGCAGATAAATTTACCCCTATAGGAATAGGAACCTTGACCGGTTTACTTCCATGCATATTAAACCTCTGCAATATTGTCTCAACATATTTTCTCTAATTCAACCAGAGTTTCCTGTTAGCACGATCTCTTTTAATTTCCATTCCCAGAATGAAGTTAGCAACACTGAGATCCTTCATGTCAAATTTGGAGGATAGCTATGATTTCATCTCCTTGATAACATCCATGTTATTTCCTACCAACAACATGTCATCAACATACAACATTACATAAATGAAGTGATTACCAACCTACTTGGAATATACACAGTGATCAACCT
>SNQJ01S0250514.1:0-13055 GCA_010110895.2 Picea sitchensis
GTACTTCATTTCAGTTTATCTTAGCTTATGAAGACTGTTATCTCTTTATTGAGCTCATAGATTTGAAGTGAAGGATTTTCTTTCTATCTTGTATTAAGCCCTACACCCAACTGTATTTGGCAATCAAGATTAATGTTCTTCATCCTCTCCTTTCAAATTACTTGATCTGATTATTGTTTCCTGAAAGCATTGTTTCTTTAGATGTATGATGAGTTGTCTATTACACTGATCATTAAAGACCCCATTGTTCCAAGCATACCTACACATTATTTTTAAAGTTACCAAGCATCCTTAGCCTACAACCCTAAGGAGTTTCTTAGAGTGATAACAAATTGGCGCCGTTACCGGGGAGACGAAATTTAAGTTTTGCTTTCCTGGGATACGACACAGAGCTGATCTTTGATGATAGACAAAGATTAGACATTTTTAGTTGGTTGTAATTATCTATCTGGTGACTCCACAAGTTCATCTTGGCTCCTAAGAGGACCAGTACTAGGGCGAATCCTCAAGAATCACCTATCACACCAGTGTCCAATCCAAAACTAATTCTCAGGAAAGGAAAGACAATTCAGGGTCAAGCTTCAAGATCAGATACATAAGGTAATCCTCTTTTCAGTTCTGGAAAATCTACTACAGAAAAATTTGAGTTCTTTTCAAAGAGCATTGATGAAAAAACAGTTGTAAATACTGTAGAAGAACAAATTCCTTTTGATCAACAGGAAAATACTAATGATGATAAATTGATAGATTCAAATTTGATTGAAAAAACATCCAAGACTTTAGAAAGAAGCCATAGTTCTTCTTCCCTTGAGTCTTTTCATTCTCAGCAACAAGAAGATCATTTAAACATTTATAATAGCCTCCTTGTTGTTGAACATCTTCTCCAAGAGCTATCTGCTAAAGGTGAAGGAAATTTAGCTGGACAGCTTGCAAATTTTTACAGAGCCTCATATCATACCTCTTTCCCATTAGAGGATTCACCTGCTTCACATTCCTCCAGTGTTGAAGACTCGAAAAAGAAACCATCACCTTTCTCACCCTTGATAGTTATGGTTGCACCACCTCCTTTGACGAAGATGCAACAAATCCTAGTTGCTAGGTATGCACCATTCATATTGCCAAACCCAGTATCAGCCATGCCAATGGGAGACTATCAGAAGTATATGCCCAAATTCACAGGCGAAGGCGATGTGTCTGCTGAAGAACATATTGAGGCTTTCTACAGTTATGCTGAAAACCTTAATATTGAAGAAGAAGATGTTTGGACACGAGTCTTTGTCCAAAGCTTAGATGGCCATGCTAGGAAATGGTTCAAAGAACTCCCTGCTGGTTCCATAGCCGAAATCGAGCAATTGGATGAGACCTTTTTCAAACATTGGGGTGATAGAAGAGATTTTGTATACTATATTACAGAATTCAAAAATCTAAGGAAACAAAATAGTGAGTCAGTCTCTGATTTCACTAAAAGATTTAACCGGATGTATGGTAAAATACCAGCAGAGATAAAACCTTCAGATGCTTCTGCCAAGATCACATATTCTAATGCTTTTGACTCAGATTTCTGTTTATTGTTAAGGGAAAGGAGGTCACCAACATTATCTCTCATGCAAGATGTTTCCCTTGAGGTGGAATCAAATATTTTAGCCTCTCAAAAGCTAAAAGGAAATTCTGATAGGAGAAGGCCAAGGAATGAGGCTTCTTCTTCATCAAGTGCTGACCCAAAGTTTGATAAAATGGCTAAGATGCTAGAGTCTCTAACCTCTAAGATATATAAGCTCAAGATTGAAAATAAGCAGCCTGTGAAGGGAAGAGGCACTTATGATTCTGCAGGCAGGAACCCAAATCAAAATCCCAACAACTTCAGAAGAAATAATCAGCCAACACAGATCTTGCAAAGAGAAAAGAATCCTACTGAAGATCAGAGAATAAAGGTCCCTCTTCAAAATGTTGTGATGGACGAAGACGAAGGTGATTATCAAGAAGATGGAGAAGATAACATTCATTGTGTTGGAGAAGAGACAGGGAAATCTTTTCTAACACAACACGACTATGAGGAAGCATTGATGACTGAACAGACAGAGGATAATCCTATTGATGATGGCATTTTCACGACAGAAGATAAGAATAGATATAATCTCCGATCTAAATCCGATACTGCCCAACAGAACACACCAACCTCTCCCGAAAAGAGCACATCCCCTGTTAAGCAAAAAGATCAGACATCAGAGAGTCAGCAAACAAATCCCTCAAAGGTGAAAGCACCAGCTCCTCCCAAGAAGACCGTTGCCCCTGTCAAGCATCAAACTCCAGAAATTCAGGCCCCTGTTGAACAACAAAGCAATCAGGAAGTTCCTTCGAATCAGGTAAAGGTCTCTGATAAAGTCCCATATTCGTTCAATTTTGAGGCTGAAATACAAAAAATTAAAATTCCTATTCCTCTAGTCGAGTTAATGAAAAATCAAATGTTCAAAAAGGATATCCTCAAAACTTTAGATCCCAAATCTATATCCCCTTCTGTTGATATTCTCAACATATATGATGAAAAGCCAACCATTACTCTGGGCCAAATGATAGAAGACAGAGATGAAATTTGTCCTCCCTTTTACATCTCTCTAAATATTCACGAGAAAACAGTGCATAACTGTTTGTTGGACTCTAATGCTTCTCACAATTTGATGCCAAAGGCAGTCATGGATGAGCTTGGGCTGGAGATCACCAAGTCTTATCATGATATTTTCTCTTTTGACTCTCGTAAAGTCAAATGTCTTGGGATGATCAAGGACTTGGCTTTAACCTTAACCCAAGCATCCATGAAGACTATGGTTATGGATATAGTAGTGGCTAACATACCACCTAAATTCGGATGTCTGTTATCAAGATCGTGGATGAAGAGGCTAGGTGGCACTCTTCAAATGGATCTCTCCTATGCTACTATCCCTGTTTTTGGAGGTGTGAACAGAAGGCTATACAGGGAACCTCAGTTGGCATATGTAATCAGTGACGAAAAAAATCCATCCAATCATCCTATATATTCTGTCGACACAGGTATGGGATCTTGTATTTTGCAAATTGATGATTCATTACCAGATGCATTGCTGCTTAGAAAGCCCACATTTCAGCCCACAGAAGCAGCAGAGGACGATCTTTGGACCATGTTCTTTGATGGTGCTTGTACCAAAGAATCAGCAGGAGCAGGAGTGGTATTGATTTCCCCTTCTAAGAAAACTTCTCATTTGTCCTTTAAACTTGATTTTAAGGTGACTAATAATATTGTTGAGTATGAGGCACTACTTCTGGGGATAAATGCAGCCAAAGAGATGGAGATTAAAAGATTGTAGGTATTTGGAGATGCATATTTGATCATTCAGCAAGTGAATAAGTCCTTTCAAGCAAAACATGTCAGGCTGAAAGCATACAGAGATGAAGTTTTGAGGGCAATTCACGATTTTGCAGATTTTAAAATTTCATATGTACCTAGAGCAATGAATGAATTGGTTGATTCATTAGTTGCGTCGTCTTGTGCTTTCATACCCCCTTTTCCTCATAAATTGAATTACGAAATTCAAGTTAAATATAGGCCATCTCTCCCTGATAATGTAAAATTTTGGAAGGTTTTTGAAGACGATGTTGAACTCACTAGATTTCTTGCAATGATAGATGAGTTTGCAGATTTGCAGATCGATCAGGAGAATGAACATGACAATGAAATTGAGAAGCCAAAATTCAGAAGCAAAATCGCAACACATGAAATAGTCCAGTTGTCTACCAACAAAATTCCTAAAGGTTTGGTCCCTTTGAAAACGCTTTTCGATAATAATGATGTGGCTGTCAAATTGGAAAATGGGGAAAAAGATTCAGAAGTTTTGCAGTATAATGTAGCCAGTGAACAAGATCCTAAATATGTCAACTTAGCTTCACATTTGACTAAAAAACAAAGGGTTGATTATGGAGAGTTGCTAAAGGAGTTTGTTGACATCTTCGCTTGGCAATATGATGACTTGAAGACTTTTGACATAGAGGTAATTCAACATAAGATTCCCTTGAACAAAGACACCAAACCATTCAAGCAGAATCTTATATCCTTTAATCCTTTGTTGCTGCCTACAATGGAAAGGGAAATCAAAAAACTATTGGACGCTCGCATCATCATTCCTCTCAGTATTTAAGAATGGATTGTGAATCTCGTACCGGTCATGAAGAAGAATGGGGAGATCAGACTCTGCGTCGACTTCAGAAATTTGAATAAGTGCTCTAGGAAGGAAAACTACCCTCTGCCCAAAATGGAGAATATTTTGCAGAAAGTGTCAGGATCAAAGGTGATGTCTTTTATTGATGGGTTTTTTGGATACAACCAGATCGTTGTCCATCCAGACGATAAAGAAAATACTGATTTTACTACTCCATGGGGTACGTTTATGTACGAGAATATGCCCTTTGGATTGATGAATGCAGGAGCGACATTCCAAAGGGAAATGGACATTGCTTTCGTTGGAGAGAAAGAAAAATTTGTCCTGATATATCTCGATGATATCATTGTTTTCTCGAGCAACCATGAACTTCATTTGCATCACTTAAAAATGACATTTCTAAAATGTCGAAGGTATGGAATTTCTCTTAATCCAAAAAAATCAAATTTTGCACTTAAGGAAGGGAAATTACTTGGGCATATTGTTTCAGCTGATGGGGTGAAAATTGACCCAAAAAGGGTAGAAGCAATTAAAAAATTGTCTCTTCCTAGATCAAAGAAGGACATTCAGTCTTTCCTTGGGACTATAAACTTTATCAGAAGGTTTATAGTAAACTTTGCAGAACTCACAAATCATATTACTGTTATGTTAAGAAAGGACTCCGAGGTAAAATGGACTGAAGAGGCCAAACACTCAATCAATGCCATCAAGGAAGCCATCACAACAACCCCTGTTTTGATCAGCCCCGATTTCTCCAAGGTATTTTACATTTTTTCATTTTCTTCAAGAGATACAATTGTAGCAGTACTCTTGCAAAAAAATGTCGATGATCAGGAGCAGTCGGTTGCCTTCTTCAGTAAGGTCTTGAGGGACGCAGAGGTAAAGTATGAATTGTTGGAGAAACAAGCATATGCACTTATCAAGTCATTGAAAGCTTTCAGATTTTACATCCTTCAGGCAAAGGTAATAGCTTTCATACCCTCCAGTTCAATTAAAGATGTGCTTATACAACCCAACATAGATGGAAAAATGAGTAAGTGGATAGAAAAGTTGATTGAATTTGATGTTGAAATTAAACCAGCAAAACTTGTGAAGGGTCAGGGCCTTGCCAAACTTCTGGCAGAAGAAAATTGTAGGCTGCTCGAAATAAATTTGGTAAGTATTAATGCAGATAATGTTCAGTCTTCAGAGGATAAATAAGGTGAGGGAATGTAGGTCTCAGCTCACCTAGCTGATTGCAAATGGTACAGTCACATTGTTCATTTTCTGCAAACTTTATCAGTCCCATCAGACTTGACAAAAACACAAGGAAGGGCTTTAAATCTCAAAGCCATGAATTTCTGCATCAATGGCAACTTATTGTTCTGGAAAAATCCAATAGGTTTATTGTTGAGGTGCATAAACCAAGAAGAAGCAACTAAGGTCATAATTGAATTCCATAATAGTGAATGCGGAGGACATCACTATTGGAAAACCACTGCACATAAAATCTTAAGATATGGTTATTACTGGCCATCCTTATTTTCAGATGTGTTTGAGTTTGTGAGAACATGTGACAAGTGCCAAAGATTTGAAGGCAAACAACAACTGAAGTCTCTTCCCCTCAAACCTATAGTGGTCACAGGTCCTTTCCAACAACGGGGCCTGGATTTCATAGGTGAGATTCACCCGCCTTCTAGTAGTCAGCACAGGTGGATCCTTGTTGCCACCGATTATTTTACAAAGTGGATTGAGGGTATTCCCACCCGGAACGCCAATCATACTGTCATCATAAATTTTCTGCAAGAAAACATATTTTCCATATTTGGTTGCCCTAAGAGAATAGTCACTAATAACGTTGTTGCATTCAAAGATAAGCACTTGGTGAAATTATGTGAAGAGCTGGGAATTCAGCTAGTACATTCCACTGCTTACTATCCGCAAGGAAATGGCTTAGTTGAGTCATCAAAAAAGAGTTTAGTCAGAATTATAAAGAAGTTGCTTGAACAAAATACCAGAGGCTGGGATTCCAAGCTGAAGTTTTCTTTGTGGGTTGGCAAGGTTACATATAAAAAATCAATTGGTACATCTCCTTTCAAGTTGGTATATGGTACTGAAGCCATATTTCCAGTTCAACTTGCGTTACCGGTTGCAAAGTTTTTACAAGAAACCGATTCTGAACCAAGTGATTTGACTCGGAGAATTCATAATTTGGTAGAGTTATAGCAAGATAGAGAGCAGCTTTTGGAAAGGACAGAATTACATCAAGAAAAAATCAAGGAGATCTTCGACAAGAAAGTCAAATCAAATGTCTTCAAAACAGGGGAATTAGTCTTAAAGTGGGATGCAGCTAGGTAAGAGAAGGGGAAACATGGTAAATTTGATGCTCTCTAGACATGTCCTTTTGTCATAACAGCGGTTCAGCAGAACAATACCTTTGCTCTCCAAAATCTTGTAGGCGAGGAAGTAGCAGGTGGCCCTTTCAACGGGCGCTTTCTAAAGACCTATTTTTCATAAGGATTTTTCTTAAAAGCCCTGTTCTACTTGTACATATTCTTTTTCAGTTCTGTTTTCTTTGTTTCTATCACTTGAATAACTCCATGCCCAATGGTACTAGCAAAACTATTTTTCAGATTTCTTTTGTAAATTGTAATAAAGGCTACTGAGTCTAGCTAGGTTCTTGGTCACCTCACAGGGAGATGTCCATCCCAATTGGAGCCAAATGTTAGCTCCCAAAATGAATCAGTCACTATGGTTGCATTTTGTGGTTCATAGCATGGCTATTGGTAGTTTTCTCCAAATTTGTTTTGAGTTTTTCTAGTAGCAAAAATTAGGTTTTAATTTATGTCTTAGAAATAAGACGATCCATAAAGGTCTTCTCTTTAAAATTTTCATAAAAATATTTCAACATCCAACACGTGTTTTAAAGATGATGGTTAGCTGGTGAAAGCGGTGATTTTCAATAGCTAAGGAGCATTTCTCACGGGTCGTTAGCTGGTGAAAGCGGCAATTTTCAACAGCTAAGGAGCATTTATCACGGGCCGTTAGCTGGTGAAAGCGGCGATCACGTGTGTTTTCTCCACGTTTTAAAAAATCAAAATATGATATGCTCAGCCCACGTCATGCAATCATTATGATGCGCTGGTGAAAGTGGATAATGATGGAGATTCGGGTTTGCACGTCTAAATCAAATTGCAAAGCGGATCTCGTTCAGAAATGCATGCTTCACGATCATGGCGTTGGAAATGGCGAATCCAAATCCATCATCACAGGAGAAGGAGCGGTACTACTTGGCTGGTGAAATCAAATTGGCCCATCATTTCCCCAACACGCATCATCCACAAGCATATGATAATTTTTCAATTTTGAAAGACAGAGCCGAGTGTTTTCACCAGCGCAAGACCTCGGCCCAAACAACAGATTGCAGTGTTTTTTGTGCAAAATCGTTTTGGGTTTGAATTGTAGATGGCAAGGAGACGTAGTGGTTCTTTGTTAAGAAAAGAATTGGACAGTCTGTCCTTTCTACAGACGCATCCAGAGGTGCAAAAACACTTTTCAAACGCATGCTGCATGGGATATGTCGAGAAGCTACAGAACGGCTGTCACCAATCAACAGCAGAGGCATTTTCTAAAACATTCGATGGAAATAAAGCATGTTTTGGGTCTTTAGAAATCATCGTGGATGAAGCTGCCATCGCTACAACGACCAATTTACCTAGATCAGTCCAGAGTTGGTTCAAAATGACAGCAACCAAGAACCTAAATTTCAAAGCGTATCTAAAGGAAGAATTCAGAAATAATGCATGGAAGAAGAGCATGCCAGTTTCCCATTTAGAGGATGAGTGGCAGGATTTGTTTAAGGGCATCCAACTCTACATAACTTCAGAAGGCAGGTACGACAAACTGATGTTATATCATTTCAAGCTCTTAGACCATTTTACAGGGAAAACTCTCCTAAATTTACATTTCTTCTTGCACAAGAGCTTAACTAAAGTCTGTAAAAAGATTAGAGTTGAACCTCTAAGTATGAAGAACACTCTTTGCCACTTTGGCCTTATTAAATTGATAATCCTTGAGGAGCTAAGACAAAAAGGAAGGACTTGGCAACATTTTTTTTTTTGGGAGGGCTTTGAAACTCAAACTCAGCCCATGAATGAACAAAAGAGAGCTGGAAAATGACAATTGACTCCTCAAAGCAACTCAAGGAAGAGGATAACCCTTCCAGGACCTATAGAAGATAGGATCTCTGGCATAAGGTCTCACAGGTCAAAGAAAAAAATGGATTTTGAAACTACTACAGAACAGCCTACAGAAAAGAAAACAAACATCTTAAATCTGCCATACACAGACTCAGAGCCAGAGCAAGAAGATGAGAGCCCTGCCATTAAAATCCCTGAACACTCCATTGAATTTGCACAGGATTGTGAGACCTTTACTCACACCGATGAAGGGGAAACATCAAAGAGCACTAAGTCGAAGAAAACACAGAAAATCAAGCAACTTAAAGAAGTGAGCGCTCAGCAGGAGGTCTTAGAGAGAGTAATAAAGGAAAGATACAAGACTCTGTATGATAATTTTGCAGAAACAAATGCTGCATTTGAAAAGCTGGCTTGTGAAAGTGTCAAGGACAAGAAGAGGAAAAAAAAAATCACGAAAGACTATAACAGTCTATGGTGGTTAGCAAAACGCCTTAAGAGGAAGATTAGAAAATTGAAGCAAAAGCAAAAGTCACACCCAAATCTGCAAGTGCTAGCTCAGGTTGTTGTGAATATGCAAGGGGATAAAGTAGAGACACACTGATTTTGATAGAACCACAGTTTTGGAGGTGAAAGTTCATTTTGGGCCAAGGCAGAACTTTCACTAGCGCACAAGGAAAATTTACAACCAGTTAGCTGGTGAAAGGCAGTGCTTTCACTAGCTAACCAGCGAATCATAAGCCGAGTTAGCTGGTGAAAGCACAAAAAACATTTTTGAAAGCTAAGGATGGAGCAGGGCGATTTTCATAGGATTTAAAGAGGTTCCAGAGCAAGAAACGATTAACAACTTGGTCAAATAAATACTCATCATTAGAGATTCGTGGGAGTTTTGAAAACCACATACTAAATTGATCTCCTAAAGTGTCGACTGTGAGTAAATGAATAAATCCAGCTGCCAAGACAGGTGCCTTTGACATGTTTCATGACACAACAGATTCCAGAAGCTGAAGAATACAGATGTCAAATTTTGAGATGGAAGACCATTCGAATGCTAGTTTATCCATTAAGTCTTTGTTATCGATTTGCTTAGTTAATTTGATTTTCTATTTTTAGATACAGATCCAAATTTTCAGGATCTTAAAAACTGATTGTAAAAGGCTATAAATGCCTATCTTTTCTAAGAGACAAGGGTTCAAACTGGGATACATTTTTGTGCTACAGTATAGACTCTTATGATATAATAAAATTGCAGTCTCCTTTCGTTTTCAATATCAGAAATATCCATSTTTCCATTTYTGTACTTCATTTCAGTTTATCTTAGCTTATGAAGACTGTTATCTCTTTATTGAGCTCATAGATTTGAAGTGRAGGATTTTMTTTCTATCTTGTATTAAKCCCTACACCCAACTGTATTTGGCAATCAAGATTARTGTTCTTCATCCTCTCCTTTCAAATTACTTGATMTGATTATTGTTTCCTGAAAGCAYTGTTTCTTTAGATGTATGATGAGTTGTCTATTACACTGATCATTAAAGACCCCATTGTTCCAAGCATACCTACACATTATTTTTAAAGTTACCAAGCATCCTTAGCCTACAACCCTAAGGAGTTTCTTGGAGTGATAACAAGATTTACCATGCATTCTGAAATATTCGCGTCGTCATGTAGCTAATATCCTTGCTCATGTTCCTAAGTTTGATGGAATCTCGCGGTTAGTTGTGGATTTTTTGGAATCAATTATGAATTATGTAATTGATACTAACATTGTACTTGAAGATGTTTTGATGAAATCCTTTGCATGGTCAATGCAAAGGTGTCTTGCAAGGAAGTGGTATTGTAGGATTCAACCTAAAGAAATAAAATCTTTCCTCAATTGATGAAGATATTTCAAAAGAATTGGATCATGGGTTATGAGGAGGTAGACGATATTTATGTCCTCATTGATATGCAAAGAAATATGCAAGAAAATTTGAATGACTTGAATGCAAAATTTGATGAAAATCCTTCCAAGGATCTCCATATGGAAATACAAGATAGGAGTGCACTCAATTTTTGGTTGAATTATGTTATAACAAACTTATGTTATAAAATCCTAAGAGATATCTTGTTGAAGAAGACCATCCAGAGACCATTTCTTCCCATGTTGAGAATAAAGATATCATTGGAGAAAGTGTAACCAAATCACACCCAAAACCATGTCAAGACAAGGAAGACCGTATGAAAATTTTTAATGTGTTATCTCAACAAAAAATAGTGGTGAAGAGTCTGATCTTATAGAGGGTGACATGGTTATGATCGATACGAAAGAAGAGGAAGGCATCATAGTAGGGATCAATGGAGAAGAATATTCTCATCTTTCCATCGAGAATAAAGATATAATTGAAGATCAAAGGGATGAGGAAAGGATTGTTAACGGTGATATTCAAGAACCTTCCCTCCCTCCTCCAGATGAAAATATTGATGTATTTCTCCAAGTTGACAGATGCAAATGGGATACAAGTTACTATCATTTTAATGGTGATCCCATATATGATACGGAAGATGAGGGATGCAAGATTGAAAACTTTTGGCCATATGAGCAACCAAGTTTGGCTCTAATACATGAACAACTATATTTATAGGTACATAATGGGAGCTTCCATATTCAAGATACGATAGAGACTTGCCATCCATGGGCATCCTTGATCTATAGTTCTCAAGTGTATGAAGATCCATTCGACATGAAGGATTTGACATTGGCAGTAATTGACAGGTAGCAACACTTACAGTATTGTACATACTTCACGAGCTTTCAGCCTCTCGTGCCACAACAGACAACCTTAAGTTGTGGGTTTCCATTTTTTTTTTAGTTATTATTGATTTTCTCATCATATGTGTGTGTATGTGACTAAATATATCCAAGGATGGAAGCATTCTTCATGTGGGTTTCAGCTAGAGCCACCATCAAATCCCCATTTACTTGATAATTCGATGAGTAGCATGGATGAATGGTGCAACAATGACGATAAGAACAATAAGTACAGCAGTCGTGCTGAGTTATGGATTGAAGAAGCATACAATAGTATAGGGCATTTGTGGCATTTCATTGCAACTCTTTTGCAAGATGATCCTTGTCCCATTACAGGATCTTTCTGAGTCATGAAAGAGGTTCCAACTTATGCCCACTATAGGTTTGATATTTCACTCTTTTACTTAGAAACCAAGCACAAAGGTAAGACCCAAGGTAATGTTGAATTCATGTGTTGGTTGCACTAGTTATTCGATTTTACTTAACATGTTTTATTTACTTTATTAGAGTAGGTAGGATGAATAAGATATCTATTATGAGCATTGGTTTAGTTTTTATTTCTATTGTTATTTCCTTTTGGTTTTTCCGTAATTTTGTTTCCTAGATTATATGCATTTTGTTTTGGTTTATTTTTGTCTTCTAGGAATGGATGAGACCTCGTGTCCTATTCCATTTTCTAGCATTTAATGCAAATTTGTGAGATTGTTTCAAGAATACAAGTTGATATTTTGGGGTTCTCGCATCCTCCTGAGAGGAGAATGTGTCTCGCAGTTAGAGCCAATTGTTACCTCTGTAAGGTAGCTAGAGAGGTAGTGGGGGGCCCAGAGGGCCCATAGTGATAATAGTGGAGGTCATTCAATGTAAGGTGGACTAGGTCCACTATATTATTAAATAAGGACCACTATGGTATTTAGATATAATAAATGGGTAATTAGATATAATAAATGTAAGAGGACTTCTTAGAAGGTTCTACTTCTAAAAGATTCCTCCTCTAGAATGTTCTTAGGTGATGGTAGCACTATATAAAGGGGTTCAAACAATGTAATGAGACATGAAGAGAATTATTGTATTTGGAGTGGTATCTCAATAGGAGGATGCCCCCTCGAAGAGGCAAGTGAACAAGAGAGGATCCCTTTCATAATAGGATCCATTGTATGGTGTTGCCCTACCTCAAGGGTTTCTATAATAAAGTTGTGGTTTTCTATATGGTTTCATATATCTTGTGTGGTGATTGTATTCAGATATCTTTGGATCTATTGTAATATTTTGTATTCAGGTATTTGGTTCTTAGCAAATGGTATCAGAGCACTTTCCTTGGCCAAAGAAGGGAATATTTGTTTTTTATTTTTGCAGAATTTTTTCTAGGGAAGAAAAAGAGGGCGGTGCACTTCAGGTTCAGATTTGAAGCTTTACGAGATGAATTTGAAAAAAAAAAATGGGTATTTGAATTCCTCTTGGAAAAATACTCAATTTCAAACAAAAAAAATCAGCCGAAACGGAGTTTGGGAAGTAAAGTTATGAGCATTTTAAATTCAACAGTTTTTCAGAGTTTTTCCGAAAAAAACCGCGATTTTCTACCGTAACTTATTGTTCTATTTTTTAGGGTTTTTCATAGAAAGATGTATTTTACAGGGAAATGTGATGGTCCTAGTATTGAATCATTCATTAAAGAAAGAAAGTCAGCATGGGAAGATAATTGGCCCCATTGGGTAGATCTCAAATTACAAGGTGATGCTGCCATTTAGTGGAAATCGCTTGATTTTAAGGAGATGATGACACTCTCCAATGGAAAATTTGAAAAAATATTGTTAGACAAGTGGTCTCATGGAGAAAATAAGGATAAAGAGAGAACCAAGAGTTTATTTTCATGTGAAAAATCTATATTACAGGTTCATAGTTGTATTC
>SNQJ01S0250517.1:0-12864 GCA_010110895.2 Picea sitchensis
CCTTTTTGAACCACTCCTCGATGTAGCTTCTCACTAGCGCCACGTTGATTTCATGCCAAATTTTTATATTGAAGAGTTCACCTTCCAATTCCCTTGGATCAATAGAAATGTTGCACAATGCTTCTTCAATATTTTGGTTTTTAATCGAATAATCAACTAGCCAGTTTTCCACGTGATCTTCACCATATTAAAAAATGCCATATAATTTTTCAAATGACAACCCTTTAAATATCTCAACTTGTTCATCAAATGCTTGCTTGGTTAAAAATAATGAGTTGAGTATCAATTTCGGGTCTTGGACTTCATTGGTGATGTCAGCTAGATCTATCTTAGTTAGCTTCTTGAATAGTTCATCGCTTCTAGTTATGGCCTGGCTACATGCTTGAACTATACCATTCAAGTTTTTTACCTTTTCCTTCCAGCATGTGTTCAGTTGATTTATTCGATTCGGGGAAGGGAGATCCTCCTCTCTTCTTCTCATTTCCATCATATTAGTAACTTTAACACCAAATGGTACAACTGCATCGAGGTAGAAACCTTGCTCGTTTTTCAAATCTGCTTGCAAATATTCATAAAAAACATGTGCTTTTGTTCCAAAAGAGACCATACTCTTTAACATCTCATGGGCGTCTGTTATTAATTCCATTCTTTTCTTTATATTCTTTTCCACATAGCCTCGGGCTGATGTGAGAAGACTTGGCGATCATTTTAAATTTTCCGCAGGTGTGGTAGGCCCGATCATTGCTAAAGGACTAGCAAGCATTGGAAGGGGCATTAAATATCCCTCCAATTCTTTGATTCACTCATTTAACCTAAAATTCTCTGCTTCAAGGCC
The DNA here is from genome assembly GCA_010110895.2 of Picea sitchensis. Taxonomy (NCBI): domain Eukaryota; kingdom Viridiplantae; phylum Streptophyta; class Pinopsida; order Pinales; family Pinaceae; genus Picea; species Picea sitchensis. The sequence continues at coordinate 836 of SNQJ01S0250517.1, forward strand.
GTTAATAGAATTGTCTAGAGCATCTCTAGTTGCTCGGTGTCAAAATTGTGAAGTGAAGTTGTAGATGGAGGTGAGAAAATGTAAGTCCGCCAACCCGGGAACCTGCGGTCTAAAATGTGACTAAGTGTTAGAACTAGAAAGGGATAGTAAGAGGGAAAAAAGAAGAGGGAGAAAAACGGGTAAGTGTAGAAGGGGGCAAAGAAAAAAAGAAATGAATTTGGGTAAATATAAAAGGGGAGGGAGATTTTTGGAAGTAGGAAATGACCTCAACAACATGCTCCAACTGTGGCATGATGACCCCCTGTGGGTTGTCAAGAGTCCAGAATCTCTTGTGACCAGGTGATTCTTTCCATTGGGCTATGGAGTCAGATTAAATATATACAAACTACAAATAAGATTATGTACAATGAGAATGGAAAGTGTTAGGAGAAGAAACCTTTCAGATGTTGCCCATTGACAGGCAACATTAAATTTTTTCCTTTCATATCTTGGAGCATATATGAGTTGAAGCCCAATATCTTTACGATGACATAGGTTCTGATCCAGAGTGCTTCAAACTTTGTGTGCATGGATAGATTTTCCTTGGATTTGTTCCAAAGAAGTACCAGTTCTCCCTTCTGAAAGTTCTTCATAGTCATGCTTTGATCAAAATACTTTTTGACGATCTGTTGCCTCTGAGAAATCCAGTTCATGGCTTTGCTTCTTTCCTCCTCCAGCTTTAGCAATTAATTGATCTTTTTCTAAGTAGGCAAAGTGTCTTTTGTATCTTCAATGTTAACCACGGAGATCAATGCATTAAGCTCGAGGTTAATTGTCATTTTTTCCTCTTTCCCACAGACCAATAGATACATAGTCATCTTGATGCTATCTTTCCAGGTTGTCATGCTTGCCCATAATGCTTCTGTCAGCTTCAGGTGCCAATTTCTATGGTTGCCATCAACAATTTTCTTCAATATCTACACAAGTGTTTTGTTCGTCGATTCGACAAGGCCATTTCCTTGTGGATAATAATTCGAAGATTGACCCATAATGATACCATATTGTCTGCAAAACTCCGTGAATTTTGACCCAATGAACATCGAACCATTTTCTGTGATGAATTTATCAGGAACACCAAATCTTGACAAAATGTTGTCCTTAAGGAATCAAATCAATTCTTCAGCATCCGCCTTCTTTAGTGCCACCATTTCTGGCCATTTTGTGAAATAATTGGTAGCTGTGAGAATGTACATGTGCCCTTTGCTAGATTTTGGATTAATCGGTCCAACGACATCAAGTCCCCATTGGGAAAATGGTTGTTCCACCACAATTGGCTGTAGAGGCATCGCAACTTTTTTCATTTTTCCTGAGAACTGCTGGCATGAAAAACATCTCCTTATTGCGGTGTACGAGTCCCTGAAGATTGGCATCCAATAGAATCTCGCTTTGATTATTTTGTGAGCAGTTGCAGTGGGTGCAAAGTGTCCACCACACATTCTTTCATGGAACTATTTGATCAGTGTCAAAGCTTGATTCTAATCGACACATCTCAACAATATACCATCGAAATTCCTTCTGAAAAGTATGCCAACAATCAATACATATTAGTTCGCCTTCATCTTCAATGTCCTTCGCTCCTTGGAACTCATCACAACAGGGAATTGCCTGGATCTTAAATAAAATATGATATCTCTGTACCATTATGAATCAGTTAATGGTTCCCCGACTGAGATTGAAATCATTCCATCAATTGAGTCCCCATTCACCATAAGATTGCATAATCCTTGTCCTTTTATTGCCTTCAACAGTTTGATCTCGATATCATACTCTTGAATTTTTGCTAACCAGTTGGCCCATTTTCCTTCCCTCAATTTTTGATTTAGGAGCATCTTGACAGGGGACAAGGGGATGTAGGCAATCACACGAGAGTTTAGTATATAAGTCTGAAAGTGTGCCACAACTTTTACGAGGGCCAACGTTTGTTTCTCCAGTTTTGAATACCTCAACTCATAGTCGTGTAAAGTTTTGCTCATAAAACTTATGGGGAGCTCTTCTTCGTTGCTATTTTTCTGAGTGAGGACGGACGCGACAACTGCTTTTGTAGAAAATGAATAGATAATGAAATCCTTTTGAAAATCTGGACTAATGAGGACGTGGGCGGTGGTGATGGTCCCCTTGATCTTGTTGAATGCTTCCTGAGTATCTGTTATCCACTCGAACCTCTGTTCTTTTTTCAGCAATAAATTGATGGGTTTTACAATGCTTGCGTAATCAAGAACAAATCTTTGAACAAAATTAATTTTCCCAAAGAATGACTGGACTCCCTTCTTTAGTGTCGAGGGGTTGAGTTCATTAATTGCTTTAAATATTTCTAGTTCAATGTAAATCTCATCCTTGCATACATTGTAGCCCAATAGCTTGCCTTGAGTCACAACAAACAAGCATTTTTTTGGGTTGAGAGAGACGTCGTATGATCTACATAGTTCAAATACTTTTCTTCAATGATGGATGTGATCCACCATTTTGCTTGAATGCACTGTCAAGTCATCTTGGTAGCCTGCCATGAACTTTCCTATCAGTCTGTTGAACACATGATCCATGGCTCTTTGGAACGTAGCCCCGACATTCTTCAAACCGAAGGGGATTCTAGCATACACATATGTCTCCCATGGTGTGATAAATGTTGTTTTTGCTCTATCTTCTTCAACCACTAAAACTTGATTATATACAGAGAAACGTCCAACATAGACATGCATGCCGATCTCGTGATTTGTTGCAACAGAAACTCCATGTTGGGCAGCGAAAAAATCTCTTTTATGCTCGCCTTATTAAGATCTCTGAAGTCGACGCACATTTGGATTTCCTCGGTCTTCTTCCTGACAATCATTGGATTTGAAAGCCAGTTTGAATGTCTGATGGGATAAATTATCCTTGCTTTCTTCAACTTCTCCAACTCAATTTTTACCAGAGGCTTCAACTTGGGATTCATCATTCTTATTTTTTGTTTCACCGGTTTGGAATCTTCCCTCAAAGGAAAGGAATGACGTGCTGGAATATCGTTTTGTCTCGCCAATCCTTCAGAAATTCTCCTTAAGTTCCAAGCAAAGACGTCAATATATTCCTTGAATAAGGTGACATGTTGATCGACTTCTTTGGTGCATTGACATATTTCGAGGACTGGTATGTTCCAATATTGACTTTTCTTGTCTCTTACACTTTCTGAATTGAAACATCTTCAAGGAGATTCTTAGCATAATCATATTTCGTAAAAAGAGACTAAGACTGTAAACAATATTTAGGGTTAACAAACATGTGATTGTCTTCATCATCATCATTTAACAAAAAAATCTCTAATTGTTCATCATTGTCAAACACTTGCAAATACTCAATATTGTCGGGCACGGATGGCCGAAAAGCCCTTTCCACTGGGAAAGATGTTTTTCTTAGGATATTGTCTGGATTTGATAATGAATCTGCCAAAGCTAGAGACTCATCCTTATGGTTCTTATCCGTTTGAATGAAAGCAATATTGAAAGATTTGAAAGATTCCATGAATTCATTAACTCTTTTGAAATACAATTTAAGTCTTTCCTTCTTTATTTTGTATTTTTGGGTAACCTAGTTGATGAACAACTCTGAATCTCCAGTAACATTTAGATGTTCTATTTTCATTCCTTATTATTGAGGGATCATCCCGGATTAAGCTCCACATTCTACCTGGTTTATTAGATTGCATGGAAATAATCTTACAACATGAGGATCGCGTGTTCGTCTTATGCGGGCTTAGAACGATATATGTTTATGCTTATTTAGAGCATGCTCCCTTCAAATGACATTCTCTAGTAACATTCAAATACACATTCTAGGACCTCCAAGTCTTGAACTTTTTCTAGGCTTTCATTCTACTCCGTGTCCAATATAGCATAGTTTTTTAGCTCGGCGTCTATGTAGTCTTCCATTAATTCATTATGCTTCTTCTTGTAGGAGAAAGGTTTTCTGGGCTCACAAGGAACTTTAATCATTGCTCCCTCCTTACCTGGTAGCATCATACAACTTCTGTTGTTCATTATATATCCATAGATCATGGAGCTCCAATCTCTTCCCGGCTGGCCCATGTTGTTGGAGGTAGATCCTCTTGTTGAAATAATGTAGCTACGAGAGAACATTCTTATTATTTTTGTTGTGGATTAAAAATCCCCATTGTGGATTAATCATGTCATTATTATTATTTTTTATTATTAGATTAATCCCATTGAGGATTAATCAAGTGTTATTATTATGGGACCAAATCCTTTACCGGATTGGTCATCGGACGAATATAATGTAAAGAATAAGAAGTCATTTACTTGATTATAATGAAAGGGCCGGATTTAATTAAAGGTGGATTTATCCACCAGTATGAGAGGTCGACCACGCCGGGGTGTTGACTCTTCGCATTACCCGGTGAATATAGCCAGAGGCTAGCGCCTCACTTCTAAGCTACACTTCACTTGCTCATTCTCTTATGAAGCGAGTTGCATTTTCAAGTTGGAAGAGGAGAAGAAGGGTGGCGCATCTCGGAGAGGGATTTTTACTGTATTGGTTGAAGTTATCTCTTGAACTTTTGATAAGATATTTATGATAAGGAAGTTTTCTTTGGGTTTTCTTCCCCACAGAGGTTTCCCAGGATAAATGTTGTGTCATTGTGGATGTGTATTTCGGTGATCTTATTGTGCTTATTATGCTCTTATCTTTATGAAATGCAAAGAACTATAATAATACCATAAACATTAACTTGGTATCAAAGCCAACCTCAAGAAAGCACAATCTACAAGAGAAAAATGTCCTTTACATTAAGTAGCCAAAATTAGGGGTTTTTGAAAAAGTGTTTTTGACAATCTACCACCCTAGAAAGTTGTGCCCTCCCAAGGATCAATTTTTCACCTAGAGCACACCTTTTGGTGGCTAGATCTCCAGGAGAGTGAAACCCTAGTTTCACAAAGTACCCGAAAACAAAACTTGATACAAAGTTACCGAGGAAGTACCGGTACCGAAGTGCGAGCAGGAAACACCGGTCCATAAAATCCCACGGAAGCGGATTTGAAGGGTAAAATTTGGATTTTCATAAAACCCTAAGTTGCAACTGCAATTTAGGGTTTTATTAGGAAACCCTTATTTTTCAAAATTTGAAGTTTGAAAGAGTAGGGTTTTCTCATAAAACCCTAAGGATTCTTGATTCTTGATTAGGTGTAGGGAACTAGTTGCGATTCTGCGATTACATTGCGATTCATTGGAAACCAGTTTCAATCGCTCTTGAAGTATTTGGTAATGATTACCATTGCTACCAGATTGAGCCACTACTTGCAAATGCTATTAGGGGTATGTACTCACATATGTGTACTCACATATGGTTAATAGTTAAACCTTAAAGAGGTGACTGCGGGGAGAAGGGATCTTTTGCCATAAATCCAAAAGGATCTCAATATCCAACACATTCCCGGAGGAATGATACAGCAGGTATTGATTATTCTAATATGCATCTATTTAATTGTATCACCCGGTCGGTGTTGCATATTTGAAGCTATGATCAAATTATTAGAAGTTTTAAAAGTTGATGCGCGAGTATTCTCTAACCTAACCTTATGTCAAGATAGCTTATTGTCTCAGTACAAAAGTCAAGTTGAAGAAAACACTCATCACTTGAGTGAAGGGGCACGGAAGAAAGCAAGCACTCACACTTGAGGGACAAGACTCGGGGTTTGATTAATCAAAGATTCAAAGATTACACATGACGAAGCTATGCTTTAGTTGGTGCTTCGTAAGTATTATGCTTGATAACATGTGAGAATACTTTGTTTGATACTTAGACTAACACCTCCTCTAGGAGAAACCTCGTGTGTTGGATTTCAGTTACTTATTGAATAATGCTTGGTCACAACACTAAAGAGAGTGTTGACCCCATTTCGTGTGTATTCCTTACCTTTAAACTTTGCTAAATTATAAGTAATAGCTCTAAAAGGAGCCTCTTGTGATGATTGTTAGATTGCTATTGCTTTATCAAGAAGGATATTATTCTTGCTTGTTGTTTCCATTTTGACCTTGCTCCGGGTCACATGAGGAAACTATAGCGAAGGTTGCGAGAACAGCGTGCTAAAGAAGAAATCATAAATGAAGCAATCATCGGTGGAAAAGAAGAAGGTGGGTCACTCGGTGCCAAGACCCATGCTATTGAAGAATACATGTGAACTCTAGAAGATTAAAGCTCACATCAGCTTCTGAGGCACTACCATACATATGCAAAGTTGTCCTGGTTTACAGGCGAAGGTGATCATGAAAGTATGCCTGCCATGGATGTCGCGCAAAGGGAAAATCGAACCTTTCAAAGAGGGGCCCGATAAAGCAGAAAGAACATTGGAACTCATCCATTCGGGCGTCAATGTGGCCCCAATGCCAACATCCTCCATTAGCGGGTATGTATACTATGTATCATTCATTAATGATTATTCTCATAAAGACATGGATATATTTAAATTATTCAACAAGATCAAGGAATTTAATGATAAAGAATCTTCCAGAAGAAAGATTAAGATACTCGAGATGGAGATAATGGAGGAGAATATACCTCGAGAAGGGTGATTCGTGAAACTACGTAGAGATGTCGGGGATCGAGAGAACTAACTACCACAATCCCAACAAAGCGGTGTTCTTTGAAAGGAAGAACTCGAAAACCATCTTTGGAAAGATCCAAGATCTTCCCAATATTGCTTATGGGCGGCGACTATGGCGGAGTTGTTTATGCGAACTGAGACTATCCCATAGTGCACTTGGGTTCTAGACCACGGAAGAAATGCCCCTCAGGAAGAAGGGAATATTTGTGGGATGCGTATTGAGGGTATCAAGGCCCTTCAAAATATACATGCGGTCACCCATGTATTGAAGTCCCGGCGGGGGCGTGACCTTTGATCAGAAGAAGTTGCACTTAAATCGGGAAGATGTCATCTTGAAGAGGTATGTGAAGAGACACCTTAAATCCAGGGGTCTGAGAATCAGTGAGAGAAGTTCCCTAGAGGCTGGAACACGTAAGGAAGTCATAACTTCCCGATGAGAGGCTGCCGAAGACCATGGTATAGCAGTTCAAGAACCTACTCGGATGACCTTCTCCCATAAAAAGAAAGCATGCTTGGGAAAAGAGCTTATACAAGATGGAGAGGTATGGTGTTCGAGAAGGAACCCGCGAGACGGTGAAAGACCAAAGCCATTCTCCGGTTACCGCGGCTTTGATGTGCAATCTACTTGATGAGGAACCTACATGTGTTGAAGAAGCCATCCAGAAAAAGAAATGGGGAAGATGCCATGGCGGAGAATACCGATCCATAATGAAGAGCGAAGTAAGGGAAATAGTTCGATTCGAAGAAGAATAAATATGGGGTATCCTACGGATGGCTCTTCAAAATAAAACATGCCTAACGATGGAAGTAGGCTGAAATATAAAGCAGATTTGTCTCTCATGGCTTTCACAGAAGGCATTGACTATGAAAGAGACATTAGTTCGTAATGGCGAGATACACTTTGATCATAACCATTATAGATCTTACTACCAATATGAAATGGAAGATGCACCAGAAGGATGTGAAAACGGCTTTCCTGAATGGTATTATCGAAGTGTATATAGAGCAACTTAAAGGATTTGAGGTTGAATCTGAAGTCATGTCTGCCGTTAAGAAGCCTTATCTGGTTAGGGCAAGCTCGAGAGCTTTCTATATGGCCCGTATAGGCAGTTTCTTAACCCGAGCTTGGGCTTTACAAAGAGTAAAAGCGATTCAAATCTCTACTTCAATATCATGGATAATGAACCCGTGTCTGTGCGTATGTGGATGACTTGTTCTTAGCTGGAGAATAAAATCTCATCATCGAATGTAAAAATAATCTCGTTGCAGAATTTGAGATTAAAGACATTGGCCTAATGCATTATTTCTTAGGTCTTGAGGTATGGAAGTCCAGAAAAGAATCTTCCTTAAAACAAGGGAAGTACACAATCGAAACCCTGAAGAGATTCAACATACCAGTCACGAGTCTATGAATACACCCATGGAAGCAAAGGCGTTGTTGATGCGTCGCCGTCCAGATTTACCCTCTGTCTGGTGGATGTGGATGTTGATGTACACGGCGAACACCGGACAGGACATCACGTTTTCGGTGAACCTGAAGTCGGTTCACGGGTGGAACCCGAGGCATTATTCATTTAATGGTACGCAAAACATGTGATGAGACACCTTAAAATTTTACAATGGATTATGGTCTGGTATGATGGAGATCATGACTTCACTACATTTGATTGGATATCACCCGGTCACGGTGGGCGAGGAAGCATTACTAGCAGAGAAAAAGCACCAGGATCGGTGAGTTGAGATCAACTTGCGATCGTGGCGAGTAGGAAACAATCAGTACTCTCGGCCCGCAATGACGAAATTACATGTCGATGCATGTTACGCTGCTTCTGGCTATATGGCTTGAAAGTTCTTGCAACGAGCCTAGCGTGATTTGGATATAGAGAGCAACGATTCTATGTGACAAATAGTACGTATTAAAATGTGAGAGAATCTGTAATTTAGGGACGGTCGAGCACGCAGAATCACAGCTATCATTTCATCTGGTGACATGAGTAGAGAATACGAAGCTCTAGTACATTGTACATATGAGCGGAGGGTTCTTGATGTACATTGACTAAACCTCTATCTGCGTGTAAAGTTCGAAACACTTTAGAGATAAAACTATTATTGTCGGGACTAACTACGAATGATTCCAACCGATACGTTGTTATACATTAAAGAAACAAGATGAGTTATGCTTCGACCCAGTTGTTAGGCGTGAAACATAGCATTGTTGATTCCGCTATACGACTGGTTGTTAGGCGTAAAAACAAGATGAGTCATTAACCGACTATACATTAGGCGTAAAAACGACAAGTGATGATCCTTCTGACCCATTTGTTAGGCGTAAAGCAAGATGAGTCATACTTGACCTCGCGTTAGGCGTAAAGTATGATGTTATTAATGATCCCTTACTTAAAACCTCGATGTTAGGCGTGAAAGATGGAGTCATGCCGACCTGCGTTGTTGAGCGTGAAATTATGGCGTTATTATTGATCACTGCCGACCTGCGTTGTTGGAAAGCAAGATGAGTTATGCCGACCCTAGTTGTTAGGCGTAAAGCATACTTGTTGATTCCACTGCCGACCTAGTTGATGAGCGTAAAGCAAGATGAATTAATGCCGACCTGCGTTGTTGAGGCGTAAATCATGGCGATGGAGTATTGTTCCTTACTTCTGACCACAGTTGTTAGGCGTAAAAGCAGATGAGTTATGCCGACCCTGGATTGTAAAAGCAAGATGAGTTATGCTTGACCCAGTTGTTAGACGTAAAAAAAAGATGATTCCTAACCCGACCTAGTTGTTAGCGGTAAAGCGAGATGTTGATGTTCCTTGCTTGACCTGGTTGTTAGGCGATAAAGCAAGATGAGTCATGCTTCTGTCCTAGTTGTTAGATGTAAAGCGTGATGTTGTGTGTTCTTTGCTTTTGACCTTGTTGTTAGGCGTAAAGTGAGATGATGATATTACTTGCCCGACCTGGATTGTTGAGCGTAGAAGCAAGATGTGAATGACAGAGAGCTACCGGCTGCTTGTGACGAGCTGAATGAATGTGGTATGTGATGTGGTGACGAGCTACCGGCTTAGCATTTGTGACATTATTGAGCTAGATGCGATGCTTGTGATGTGGCGTGCTTGATAATGGCGTGATGAGGTATCATTTTCTTGATACATATTTGGTCACGAGATGATGATAGCATTCTTTTTGAGAATGATGATACTGCTAATGAAGAAAACTTCCGAAGACTCGTAAATATGCTAGCCAAAATTTCAAGATGATATTGACGATCTCTTGTCCTCGAGGGAAGTACCATAGATGATACATACCTCTGCATACGATCTTTGATGAAAGAGCGTGAAGAATACCCTTCTTGTTAAGAAGTGTTGAAATAATGTATTTGCGAAGAGCATTCTTATTATTTTGTTATTGGATTAAATCCCATTTATTGATTAATCATATCATTGTATACATTATTAGATTAATCCCCATTGAGGATTAATCAAGTCGATAATTATATAAGGACCAAATCGCGCGGATTGGTCATCGGACATTATAATGTAAAGAATAAAGTCCGGCCCCATGGTTAATGAAAGGCCGGTTGGTAAAGTGGATTTATATCCACCCGGTGTGAAAATTAGGCCCTGGATGGTGACTCTTCACCGTTGCGGAATTAGTATAAATAAGAGCTAGCGCCTCACTTCTAACCACTTCCTTATATTCTCTTGTGATGGTTTGCATTTTCAAGTTGGAGAGAGGAAGAAGGGTGGCATCTTGAGGAGGGATTTTCTGTATTGGTTGAAGAGGAGAAGAAGGGTGGCGCATCTCTTGGAGGAGGATTTTCTGTATTGGTTGAAGTTATCTCTTGAACTTTTGATAAGCTATTTATGATAAGGAAGTTTTTGCTGGGTTTTCTTCCCCTAGAGGGTTTCCATGGGTTAAATGTTGTGTCTATTGTGGATGTGTATTTCTCAGTGATCTTGTGCTTATTATGCTCTTATCTTTATGAAATGCAAAGAACTATAATAATACCATAAACATTAACATCTACCACAATAATATTAAAAACCGTGATGATATGGGGAGCTGCGGTAATCCATGCGTAGAAAACCCTGATTTCTTTGTATGCCGACACTTTTCTCGAATAGATGGCATATATACTCTCGCTAGTTTCATAATATTTAGTGCAGCTCATGCCCAATGCTTCCATGATCGCGAGTGGCATTATATTATTTGTCGCACCAATATCAACTAAACAATTATGCAATGCAACATCATGGTTTTCAATTGAGATCTAGAAGGGTGGAATTTTACCTCTCAACTTAGCAGTCGAAGAGCTTTGGTTCTGTTTTGGAGTGGTAACGACAACTTCCATTCTTTCCGATGGATCATCCAACAATTTCAAGATATTCTGCCTCTGCTGAGGAATCTTCACCACTTCTATGAAAGGCAAGGTTATCCTCAGTTTACTTAATTCATCCACGACATTGTACGTCATTTGAGTTGAGCTTGTCGCTATAGGTTGCCTTGTGGTTCCAACGGTCACCTTCTCATTCGTCACTTTTTCACGGCCTTTTTTTTTTAATTTTCTTTGTCGGAGTCGCATTTCTTCTTGGGTCTATTTACAAATCCTCTTGTTTGGGCGACGTTTTCTTGTGAGTTAGGATCGTCATCGCCCTCTTCATATATGTATATGGACGCTTCACATCCGTCCATATGCACCATCTCAGAGCATTCATCAGGTAAGTAATAACCTTCTTGCTCGGTCAATTGCTCATCCCAGACATCATCCAAAACAACCGCATTTGGAGTGGGTTGTCTGGGAACCCTTAGTCTCAGTGGGTCTTAAGTATTCTCAAATCTGACCCTGTTTTCGGGGGGAGGGTTCCTCCTTTGTTCGGGAATTGGCATTCTTGGGTTTGGCATGTAATTATCTCCCCTTATCAGCCTGGTTATTTCATTCTGCATCTGTTTATTGGTCCTATTCATCTGCGAAATCTCAATTCTTTGCTTTGTTTCATGTGTTGTTGTAGGGTCAACTTTTACGTCAGGTATGGTTCCCTTAAAAAATCCTCCTCCTGTCATTTGATTATGAGCTGCTCAAGGTTTAAACTCTTTATTTCTTCTCGAACTGGAAGCTCCTTGATTATCGATATTCAATCCCCCCATTTGTCTTTGTACTTTTCCCAATATAATGTCTGGGTCGACGCCTATTCAATCATAATTTATTCCATATCAGTAGCCTTAGTCATTACTTCCTCCAGGGCATCCATTGATTACCATTGATAACATCATCATAGTCGTATAGACTATCTCATGATTAGATCACGGGCACCATCATCACTATCATCTGATAGCATCAACTGCATCATCTATCGAAGCCATACTCTATCTGAGTAATCAAGCATGATACTGAATAAGTCACTC
>SNQJ01S0250518.1:0-12864 GCA_010110895.2 Picea sitchensis
CCCTAAATAGAAAGAGGTATCCTGTTGAGGTGACAGTGATAGGATAACCTCCTGTTACGCCAATTTGCCTTCCTTTAACCTTTTTCCTTGGATTAAGTACAAATTGTGGGATAACAGGTACTTTACAATAGTGACTTGTGGACAGCCTGAGTAGCCATTTCCACAAGCCATTGTTGAGAAGTTCTCCCTGATCTAAACCATAAGCTTTCAAATCTAACCTTTTGGTGACATATTGAAGAACATTTGAACATAACAACTCTCAAGTCTTATCATTGGTTGTGGATGATCTATATGACATCAAGCAAACACTTGTTATTTTATTGTGGATTCAACATTCTTGTTTGAGTTCCTTATATCAGTGAATGTTTGTTAATGGTCGAGCAAGATAACTTTGTCATTTAGTTTTTTCTGGCATGATATGACAATACAAGCACACTTGTTTCGATTTACATCATTAGAGCTTGTTGGATCGTGAAACAACTTACACGCCTCAACCTATCCCATACCTTGTGAGTGAGTTGGCATAAGTTGTTATTTATCCTTGTCAAGTTTAAGTTAGAGAAAGCTCCCTTTATTACCCAATGACCTAGCTTAGCTTGACCCTCAAAAACACCCTCCTTAGGTTAGGAAGCCCTTATCTTAGCCTTAAAGTGAGAGGCAAGGCCAATGAGGTGACAGTGGGTGGCTTTCCTAGTAATTGCTCCTAGGCTCTCCCGTTGGGTTAGGACTTTTCCCTTGGGAGAGAGTTTGAGCGGTAACAACTCTCATTGTCCTTTGTTACCACATAGCACAATTTATTACCCTCCAATCATTTTCAGATAATGTTTTTAGCAATCCTGGTCAAAGCTGTATTGGTACATTTTAAGGTACATAGTATGATTCATTCTAAAATTAATTGCAATGTGTGGGTTGTGTAGAATTATAGATACAATATAAGTGAAAAAAAAGATAGGGAGTAAGTGAATATGCTTCCAATTTCATTTTATGTCATCTCAATATCTAGATTTTTTGACCAGCAGTTATACTAAGTAGATCTGTTTTTATGCAGATAACAAACAATTGCATTTGCACCCTAATGTATCACCAAAGCTATCTTCAAACCATTCAAAAAATAGAAAGAACTAGAAGAGAATGCTAGAAGCATCATTGAAATAGATGCTATAATTGTCACAAGAAGAATATCACGGACCATAGTAACTAGTAATTACTACATATAATTCGTGTTCTTGAAAGTAATAATTCATTTTAAATTTATTGGCAAACAAGTGACAGCCTACAGGTTTGGCAAATTTTGATACATAAGCCTACAGGTTTGGCAAATTTTGATACATAACTCACGTCACCTCATCTAATGTAAGAAGGAAGAATTGAAAGTACCAGTTAGTCCATGCATTGAGGCCACAAAAGTGTGTGTTTTTGTGACCTTCCCAAAAATGACAAGGAAGCCACAACTATGGGTAGCATGGAGTCATGGATCACTGAAAATCCCCATTGGTGTGCCTTATATATAATGTCATGTTCTGAAAGGAGAGTTAAACTGTCAGCTACCGGCAGCCATGGGCAGCAGTTGCTTTGACCTTGTTACTATGTAGAACATTATATTTCTCCTTATTGGGCATTTGATTATCTACTCAAGCAAACTTTAAGGAAATTTGTCCATTGTTTCTTCAACCTAGCAACCTAGCCTTTTCTAGAGGGTAAAAATATAATCAAAGAAATTTGAGAAAAAAAATTGTTATTCACCTCCTTTTGTACATCAAGCACAAGCCCCTGCCTTCCTATTGTCTACTCATTGCACGAGACTGTTAAAAAATAATAAGATATTGCATTCATCTAGCCCTTCAATGGGGAAATGAAAGGGATCACCCATCTTGTGGGTGACAGCCAGTTCAATATTTGCAAATGTGACCTTGAAGGTGAATTGTACTCTATCTTCCTGGATGCAACTCTAAATACAAAAGTTGGAGTGAGAAGTGTGTAAACCCAAAGGTTAGGGGTGGGTGCAGGGTTTGGCATTTTGTAAGAAACTCTCTTTTGGACTGGATAAGAAGCGAGGGGAAATATGTCAAGAATGCCACAAATCATTGCAGAGCCCTCATTTCTTCCTTTGCGGTGCTCGGTGATCATTCAGCTTGGAAGTTTGGGGATGGGACGAAGATCAGAATAGGTGCAGATGAAATAATGGGTTGTGCTAAAAGGATTTTCCTTCCATTAGACAAGATACAATATTTTCAAGATGGTGGTCTGGTATATTTAAATCAAGTGGTTGGTGAGATGACTACTGATATCTGGGAACAAGGTTGGAAATACTCTATTCAATTAGATTTAGAAGGTGATTTGGCCATCTTATGGAATGATTATTTATCTGCACTAAGAAGAGGACACACTAAACTAAGGGAGGATGTCGACAACATTACACTTAATAAATCTGTAGGTTCCTATACTGCTAGACCGGCCAAGATCTAGACCAGATTAGATGACTTGAAGAGGAAGGGACCGACCGAATTGCTTGTGTGTTTGTCTGGAGCAATTACTTAATTTGGACGCTTGATGAGTAAGGGATCGAAGTGGATTATCTTGCTACTTTGACCTCCTAGAAAGAGTATGGATGCATTTAAAGCTACATGTCACTAAGAAAACCATGCATATCATGGTGATGGCTTAGAATGACCGACGATCTGAACAAGTAGACATTAGTCATGCGTGGCCTTTCATCTTGTGTAAGGGAGCCATTTAATATGCCCTCTGTCCTTCTCAATGGCTAAAATTCTAAGAAAAATGAATGGTTGGCTGGACTAAAGCTTATGTGTGAAACCCTATCCGTGGAAGAGAGAGTTGCCTGGAATTGACTTGAACCGGTGAACCTATGGCATGAAGAGAAAACCCAGCGTCAAACTGAAAATGGGATACCCTAATGAATGTAGATACCATTGATTCGCTTTAACTGAAGGTGGGGAATGTATCTACTCAGCACTGTGAAAAAAAAAAACACGCTAAACACTCCATCATCGTCTGCTTATTAATGCAATGTTAGATATGAAGACAGACGGAACAAGCTAGCATAGATTCTGGAAAAATAACAAAGCACAAATCAGTCATTAAAAAGAGATAGGGATCAGAGTGCTCTTGCTTCTCAGTGTTTCCTCAAAAAGCTAATGGGTTCATGCATGATCTAAGATAGTCACAGTCTAGTTGAGAAGGAAAATGATGTCAACATATCTAGACTTACTGCACTACACTACCACCTAACAAACGAGTGACATTCGTGGACAATCATTTCAAATATTGCCAAAGCCAGTTCGCAAAGTCTATCATAGTTGGAATAAATGAATACAAAGGTCTAAAATATTATTGTATTAGTAACGACTAGAGTGCGGAAATGCAGTAAACGAGGTTCTGACTGGTGAGAAAAAAATGCAGTAAACGAGGTTCTGACTGGTGAGAAAAACAGAGCTACACTAATATCAAAATCAAAATGTCAGAGAGAATATTATAATTCAGGCATGCAGCGTCCAAATAATTGCAATTAGATTATGTGCATTGCATACCAGGAACTCCAGTCCTCAACTGAACAGATTTTGCTTCAAATTGAATTGAAGATGAAACTGAGCAACATACTGAACCATCACCACAGTGGATTCTCCACGGTCTTTGTCGCTGCAATATACGGAAATTAGAGGAAATTGTGCAACATTTGACATCCCAGCGATTGTACACCAACCCTGAGCTTCCGATAAGGTCTTCTTCTATTGCGTGCTGATTGTGTCCACGCACAGGCAAATATACCAAGCAATTTTTTTCCCCAATTTTCTAAAAGTTAAACAACTAAATCAAAAAGCTTCGATGGATTCCGTTGGATAAAAAAGCTTCGTTGGATGAGAAAAACTCCTCTAACAATGTCGGAAGCTCTTCTTGTCTGAATATATTCCTCCACTCGCACCCTCAAACGGATCGATCTGAGGACGTGGCTGACGCATACATATTCCTTTCTGATGAGGAGATACACGGTTTTCATATTTTTAGCCGGATCTGTCTTCCCAAAGACCCTCCATTCTTTCACGACAAGATTCTCTTGGAAATGAATGCAATCCCAGGTTTTTTGTCTCATGGTCAAAATGCCAAACGGTCAAAATGCCAAACTTTGAGTTAGAATCTTTTAAATGATAATTCTAAAGCCTCTCCATTAAAGTCTTTATTATTTATTTTATGTGAATTGAAATGCTTTGTTATAAATTAGCATACCTCCTAAGTGGTAAAGGAAACATCCAAAAAAAACTATGTTTTATGATATAATGAGAAAATCAATAATGAAACAAATATAATATAAAGAAATGAATTGTGTAATAAAAGTTTTTAAATATATAGAAAAAAAAGATGCTTGGTGTAAATGCTTTTTTGGAGAAAGTAATCTAACATGTCAATGCAGGTTAATGCACACTATTTGTTGCACAGAAACAAATAGTAGCACTTTTAGGAATAAACCTAAAGTATTTTTTAAATCTTTCCATAAAATATATTTGAAAATTTAAATCATTCTTTAAATATTTATCTGTAAGTTAGTGTCACAATCTTCATTAAGAGTTCATTGATTGACCAAGATGGATTTTATTGCATCTCTAGGGAAATTATAGCATATCGGCAAAGAAAACATTGAACACTATAGTGTAGAATGTAACCATCACTCTAAAATATCATGATAAAATACACAAATCCAACTAAATTTTTTCAAGAAAGACATCACATAAAGCATTACCGAAGGTGTTTTAAGGGGAGTTTCTTTTTTAAATTTTCGTCCTTTGTCCTTAACCAATGAAGTATTGCCACCTGTTTGATACATTTTCTCTAGGTTATGGCACCTGCCACCGACTCCAATTGTTAGCCGCATATTCCTCGCAATTATTATTTAATTTTAATTTAATGGTTTCACAGGGAATTTATGAGTACTGAGAAGGATCTGTAAACTTCTTACCCATGTCATCAATCATCAATTTGATCGTAGTCAACTCAAGTCCTCACAGCCATCACGATACCACCTTCTTTCTAAATTTTCACCCGAGTGATCTTGCAATTGGTAAAACAACAAAATCTACACCAATCAGGTTTCAGAGGTGCAGGGTTCAAGCCGCATTATTCAGTCTGAATACGCAAAGGAGAAGATCGATATAGGCCACCTGAGCAATGTGCACGTCGGACCCAACAAGAAAAAGGGCATGAGGTCCCTGTAGTCATGCTTCTATTTTTTGTCAAAGACAGATGTAGTAAGGCCATCCACATATTTCAGAGAGTCGTTGGGGCCTCTTACTTCAAAAAATTCTTGCCAAAATCATTGAGAACGAGATATATCCTCGGATCCATTCAACTAATTATTCATTGATAAGGCATCACTGATTGATTTGCTAAGTAAGATAGAGTCTTGAAATCATCAATGGTGTTGAACGAAAAATTATAATAATGAAAACTTGCACATCCCATTTAAAATTTTAGCGACAATGAAAGGAGAATGGATAACAGACAAAACCCCTCTGATTAATTTGGTGGTATGCTCCTACTCCTACTCCTCACTTATGGTTTCAAACATTTTAATGGAAAATTGAACTTACTAGATTAAAATGACCAGTCACCATTGATTTTATTAGAACAATGAAACAAAATCCCTTATAAGAGCTTTGGATGACTCTTTCCTAAGAAATCCAGCATCACATACTATTCATATTTCCTCATTTGCTAACAATACCTTGTTTATGGGAGAGTTCATGCAACCAGATTAGGATATGTTTCATGTAAGTGGGATTCAAAAGTTGTGTTAGATATTTAGAAAATAATGTCTTCAAATCGTTAATGTTTGATGATCTGCAATTCACTGATGCAAAACTTACATCACTTCAAAAGTTGTGTTTGTTATTTATAAAATAATGTTTACAAATCACTTACGTTTGATGATCTTCAATTCACTGATGCAAAGCTTACATCTAGTTGTTGAATACCATGGTGTTGCTCGAGTTGTCGGAGGCTGTGCAATTTATGTCAGGTAAAACTTCAACCTTTCTTCATGGTTAATAAATATTGGAGTTGTAGGGATAGTTTGGTAAAACTTCAACCTTTCTTTATGGTTAATATATATTTGAGTTGTAGGGATAGTTCGGTAGTCAGAGTATTTTTTTTGCTATGCAGTCACCCTTTTCCCCCTTTAATCTATATGCTTTGGCAGGGGAGGGGTTTGAATAATTTTTGTAAACATTGTTTTCATGGCCGTTTAAAATTTTAATGACAAGCCAGGGGTTCACAATTTTGAGCTTTTGAAAAATCTAGTCCTTCGTGATGGATATGTTTTGCGTGCGCGATTGCCTAGAAGATCGACAAGGGATTGTCTCTTTGTAGATCCAGCAAGAGGTGGGAAAAGGTGGGGCTCTATGTTAGAGTAACTTGGTTATTAACATGTAAAACTTATTACCATTATGTGTTTTATTTTTTACCAAATGACCATTTGTCTTTGCAGCGTGCTAAAAATATGGAACCTAAACAAATATACTGGAATAATGGGTATCTTTAATTGCCAAGGAGTAGGATGGTGCAAAGTTGAAAAGAAGAATTGTATTCATGATTCATCTCCGATGACCTTAAGCGGTAGTGTGTGTGCTCAAGATGTTGACTTTCTTCCACAAATTGTTGGTGATGGTTGGAATTGAGATATTGTAATCTACGCTCATAGATCAGGTAAGAAGATTGTCTTTTTTGTATTTGTATTTTGAATGATGTGATAGATTTTCGCAAACAACTTCCTATGCTCTATTGACGAGCGAAAAACCCAGGACATGCATAAGGGCTACTCTTGACACGCATATAACACTTGACCTTCTTGATCAGATTATTAGGTGAAGAGCCACTTTTCAGAAACAGATCACAACATTTTGTTATTATTTTTTGTTAAGGTTATTTCCAGCTAGGATTGACTAAATCTTATAGATTCTAGTGCTATTCGGAGTCTGAAATAGCTCCGGGTACTTCTAAAATATGTTTCTACTTATCTAATTTTGCACAAGCAAAGATGCTAGACTATCTTGAATTAAAATTAGTCCCAACAAAGTATTAAAACAAATGGTAATATAATCCAAGCGCACCTCCTCACTAATTTTAAATTAATATCAGGTTAGTATAAAAGTAAACATATGGGAATATAATCCAAATGTGCCTCATGACTAATTTTAAATCAAAATCAGGTGCAACAGAGTATAAAAGAAAATGGGAGTATATTCCAAGTGCTTCCTGATGTTCTTTCAATAAAGTAGCAAAACATTCTAGTTTAAACGGATTCTCATCCCGATGCAATTCATGTGTCTTCCTTTATTTGCGTACCCTAGTGGATTGAAATCCCATGATTCCATGTGAGAAAAATCAAATTTAAGAAATTTCGTTCATTCTGTATACATCTTGATACTTCGATGTTGGAAGACACGTGGATTTACAATCAGCTTGGTCGTTCTATATACATCTTGATCCTTGATTGATGTTGGAAGATTGAAATTTTGTTTTTCCATGTTTACTTCTCCACACATTTTGATGTTGGAGTATTCATTTTTTTTTCTTTTTGTCATGCATAGGTTATACACATCTTTATGCTGGAAGAGTCTTGTATATTAATTCTAACCAAAATGATCATTTCTAGGGTTGGGGTTTTAGGTATTGGAAGAGGGAAATCATGCTCTATGAATACCATTTGAATTGTGTTCCACCACCAGAGAAAGTAAGATATTTCCTTGATACCCTAAGTCGGTTTTGAGTTTTTTTTACAACTACAAGTTTGGTGTGAGGAACATTGTTGTACCATATATGCACAATAAATAAGAAACTAACAATCAATAACATGTTCTAAGTCTATTTTACAAGTGATACTTAGATCAATGAATTTCAGTCAAACATCAAGGAAAGAGAGAGTGAACCTTAGCTTTGCTTGTGGGCCATGTTATTGGTTTCTTATATCGTGCAGGAAGGGAACCAAGGCATGTAGGGGGTTCTTCACGACAATTCCTTTCTTGATGATCATAATGTGAAGTACTATGAAGTTGTTTGATGGCCATTTCATTATCAAGCCAAGGAATGTAGTTTAGAAGAGATGAAACATTCCAAAGTTTGCAGTTGTGTTGATGCCCTAGATCTCCATTAATTTGTTCTTTATGTTCCTTCAATGATTCCCTTGACTCTTTTTCTGAATGGGAGACATTTTCATGGTTGTGATACTGGGGAAAATACCTACAAAACATGTTGAGCAACTTGTGGTACTCAATGAAACCTCACAATATGACTTACCCCTCTAAGATTTACCAAACAATAATTGAAAGAGATTAACGAAAATACTTTAGATAGACAAGGGTTTAAAGGAATTTTGATAAAATCCCCTAGGAAACAGAGTCTTGAGATGAAATTTCATCAAACGATCAGGGTTTGAAGAAAATTGATAAAAAAAAAATCCTATCAATCTAAGTTAAGGGTGTATGGACAGTTATAAAAAAAAACTCCAAAGAAACAGACAAAGAGCACTGAGATGAAAAATCCTTATCACACGAGCAAATTCGATTATGAGAGAGCTTCCTGCAATGGCCACACTCTGCAGACCCTCCTTGGCTTCTTTCGAATTCTCAATGTGCTTGAAATACACAAACATTTTTTTAGAGATTCGTTTATTTTGTATGGTGCTTTGACCAATCTGTAAGTTTGTTTGTTTGTTTTAGCTTTTTCTTTACTCTGTTGAATTTCGCCATTTGGTTGGTGGTCCGAAACTGTTTCAATACCCCTTTTTGCGTTACAAAGCATATTTTAATTAGTGGATATAGAATGATTGACCTTGTTTTCACCAGGCATCTGTTTTGGCAATAGGTTTGGTCGAGGCCTTTGCATAATTTGGTTGTATTTTAACTCTATTTTTGTGTGGGTTTTGGTATTGGGGATGGAGGATAGAAAAGTTACAAAGACTCACTTGACATCGGTCGCGGATTTTGTGGAAGGAGGTGTGCAAGACCCCTATGATGATGGTTGCAACATCTGTCTTAAGCCCTTTATGGACAATGATCTTGCCACGGTAATGTGTTTTTTTTTTCAATTCATGCGGTTTATGATTGATTGATTCCATTGTTTACATTTGATTTTGGGTTTCAAATGTATCTGATGGGTTCTGAGCCATTGCATTTGGTTCAATCAAGGGAGAATATAGGTATTTTGGTTGGTGAATTTTGTTCCTCCCTACATGGGTTTTGGTTACCATAACTGACCTTAAATCTGGTGGGTTGTTTCAGGTCACTAGTTGTAAACATGAGTATCATTTGCAGTGCATACTTGAATGGTGAATTGCTTCATGAAATTTGTTTTAGTAATTGATACCATCTATATATAAATTGCTATTGATGTGTAGAAAAAATTCAGGAGTCCTGCAATTGATAGATGCTAAAAGTTTTCCCTTTTCTTAATCAAGTCCCAAAGAAGTAAGGAATGCTTATGTGCTTGCAAATCCTCATCTTGAAGGATCCTGCAAGGTATGTGGGGAAATTTCTTTTATTCCTTTTTGATGATATATGGTATAATTTGTTGTATCATTCTCAAACCCCCTCGTTTTAGTATATCAGACAAAGGTCTGCTTTGTTCCAATCAATGGCGTGCTTTACCCATGCCACTTTGTGAGTTGTTATGATGAAGTATGTAGATTTGTGTTTTTGGTCTTCTGTTAACTACATAGTTACTTTAATCCCATTCCATATTTTAATTATCATAGACGCCCTTGTAGTCAAGAGTTTCTTGCAACATTGGAGCAAGAGAGGAGCTTTAGATTAAGTCGGTCTTCGAATACTCCGATGTTTGCTCAAAATTATGTGGATGAAATTGAATTCCACCATGTTTGTATTCCTTTCCTCTATCTCAGGCTTGGAGAGATATAGTGGATTTCAAATGAAGATTATTTCATGTTGTTCTAATAACGTGGGACTTTTCTATAAGGGCTAACCATTGCAATGTGAATTTGCAGGTTCCGTCTTATACCGATGACTCTGATTTTTGTTAATTTTTCAATAAGCTAGGCTTAAGCATGAATTTCATTCCATTTTATCATTTTACTTAAACCATAACCAAATATGTTGCAACAACAAAGATAACGAGAAGAAACACCATGCACAAGTACACAAGAAGTGTCCTGGGAAATCCTTCTCAACAAGGGAAGAAAACCCAACCAATCCTTTGTTATATTCTTCAAGAGAAAGACCTTCACCACCAAGAAAACCAAGCACACAAAAGGGTGCTCACAAACCCTAGAAGTCTAGTGCCCAAGAGAGGTGCGTGCTTTTCCCAAAAAGATCTACTTGCTGAAATTTCCAAACTCACACAAAAGATATGATTCCTCAATGGGGAATTTACCTTTACTTATATTAGACTTGACCTATCAACATAAGTGTCTATTGGCACAATAAGGCCGACCTCTATATCTCATAATATAATTAATATTAACCATATTAATTATATTTTACATTAATTATCAATTACATTAAGGTGGGGCCAACCTATACCCTTTACATTACAATTAGGGTTACAGGCAGGTATGACTCTTGAACAATATAGAAAGGGATCTCATACACCCACTAGTGTTTATCCACTAGGGGAACATCCATAGGGATGTACATATCTTTGGTTCACTGCATTACACATAAGAACCACTTCTTCACTAGTGCTCAACCACTAGGATCACGTTCACATGTGCTCGTCCACTCAACAGATCTTCTTTCCCACTACATTACACAGGAGATTCATCTGGAGTTTCTCATCAACTCTCTGCTCAGAGGAGGCTAATACAACATCTTCATTTTTGTCTCATGATGATGCACCCAACACTTTGGGATTTCACACGTTCACCTTGTACTCAGCCACAGGCACGTCCAACTCTGCAGATCTCCTTTCTCATTGTGTTACACAAGAGAATCATTTGGAGTTCTTCTCAACTCTATGTAAGGAGGAGGCCATCTCTAAGTTCTAGCTCTGTCTTAGATAGGAACCACACACCCTTCTCAAGGTATCTCTCTCAGGTTTGTGTCCTGGAGAATGTCTCACATAGCTGCAATCATCAACAATTTTGAGGAACAAATTATGCATCATTTGGAAGCTGTTGCAATGGGCGGAGCACATCATTTTAGCAGAAGAGAAAATTTAAGGCATAGATCTTCTGGTCAAGGTCATCTGCAATTTTTGGTGTTTTCTACTCATCCCAATGCACCTCTGATTTCACCAAACAATATTGAAGCTCAAGATGGAAATATTCCAACATTTACTTCACTTGATTCCATGACACCTTCTATGAATGCTACAACTGAAGAACAACTACAGCAGGGACCTTTGTCATCTCCACCAGGACAAATGAATTCAAGGGCAAATAGAACACTAGTATTGTAGTGCAAGCTTTAGACAACATGAGTGAACCCTTTACACCAAGGTGTGTAAGCTTTGTGATGATACTGGGAATAAAGTTCAAACTACAAACCTTTGTATTCTAGTGATCAATCTATTTTCTCTGGTAATGTTTTGGTTGTTTTGGATTATAACTTTTCTAGCGTCTTGCGTAGAAAAGTTCTATACATATATGTACTTTGCATTTAAGTTTTCCATAGGGGCCTTGGTTCAATCACATGGAATGAAGTAAGTGATATAAAAGACTATGTGTCATTTTCTTACCATGTTGAATTATGCACCAATCTTCATCCAGGAATAATGCAGGGCAAAATTCCCCTGAATATCAATAGAGATCAAGGCCTTTAAATTTTCAGTCCTTTTTTGAGTCATTCAAATATCGATTTAATGTTGTTTCTACAACGTTTGTGATCATTGTTCGAATCTATTGTGGAAAGTTGTGTGCTTAAATTTTTTGTCTTTCTCCCAATAGTACCAAGGGTGATGTTTTTATGAACACTTCTATAGGTATAAGGAATCAATATCAAGGAGTACAAGAGGTTTTAAAGATAATTTTTTTGCATGTAACAATGCAGTAAATGAACTTGGCATAGAAGTTCAACGAGAGGTTAGTGTTGGTATTGCAGGTGTTTCCCATATTATGGAGCACCTTGATCTTTCTAGTAAAAAAAATGGTTCCTCTTCTTCTGATCATTTGGAAGGAAGTTCAACAGGAATGCTAGCACTAGAACATATTGTAAAAATTTCGACGTTTTATTTGCGGCGTTATGGACAAAATTGTCCATATTGTCGCAAAATAGAGGAAATTAAAAAAAAAAAAAAATCATGTTGCCCGATAACGTTGGTCTTGCCACATTAACGTCTCTCTTGCTACGTTAACGTCACTCTTGCCATGTTTTCCACTGGAACGTATCTATTTCCACGTTTTCCACTGGAACATCTCTCTTGCCACGTTTGTGAAGATATATGTCGCAATTGCGACGTTTTGGAAACTAGGTTTTCCCCTCCAACAGTCACCTTAGTATGTTCACCAAGTCAAAATACCAACGGTCACTTAGGACTTTTTTACGTTGGAATTGCGACGTTACAAAATCTATAAATATGTTGCATTTGATGGATGTTGCGACAAGTTTTCTATAATAACGACGCTTCAAAAATGGTTTGCGGGTCTTCTCGGTGAACAAAAAATAGATATTTGTTTCAGTATAAGTCTGTGGGGAAGAATGTCAGAAAACATTAGAGCTGAATGGGTTCAGTGTCATTCAGCATGCCATTTTCAAAATCTTACATCTTGATCTTGTTTGCATCATAACTTTTCACCATAATATTGATCATTTCTCATTTAAATATTTCACAAAGCATGTTCTTCTCTAGTCTCTCCAATTCTTCCAATCATTTTAAAAAATATTTTGTTGTCTATATCCTCTA
>SNQJ01S0250519.1:0-12795 GCA_010110895.2 Picea sitchensis
GAAGGATATGATATTGTAGCAAACATATTCATGACATTTGGATAGAGTCTAAGAGCATTGATGTTCAAAAGATGATTTCACAACATCCTTGGAAGATCTCCCTCTATAATATGGATCTAGATATATTCATCTTAGCTACATTGCTGAAATATGTATTTTTTCAAGACAAAGACCTATCAACCAAACATCAAAACATAGAAAATTGAGTAGCTTCTAGTAGAGCATTGTCCTTGTATTCACATTCCCACAAGGAGCCTTGTAGCATGATGGCTTATTTTGACAACATATCCTATTTTTTATTAAAATCCATGTAGATATGGAAAAATGAGGCCTCCTCAAACATATATTTTTTCTCCAAGCATAGTGCCATGATTGGCTCCAAAGAGTATGACTCCATCCCCACATATTTTTGACAAGCTTTGATAAGCTCCATCAAAGAAGTCCCAAGGCTTTGTGAAATCAATACGGGGTTCATGCAATAACCTTTGGGATTTAATATTAATATTAATATCAAAATTGATGCCCAAAATATTTTTTTATTTTTTATTTTTTAAATATTTTAGCCATCGCATATCTGACGCTCATTGTTATATATGTGACAGTTTTGCCATATAAACAATGGAAAGTTGTCGTTGGATATCCAACGAAAACTTTTATATATGCGATGGCTTTTCCATATAGACAATGGAAAGTTGTCGTCGGATATCCGTCGACAACTTTTATATACGCGACGGTTTTGCCATATAGACAACGAAAAGTTGTCGTTGGATATCCGACGACAAATTTTATCTATGTGATGGTTTAGCCATATAGACAATGGAAATTTGTTGTCGGCTATCCGATGACAACTTTTATCTATGCGACGGTTATACTATATAAACAACAGAAAGTGGTCGTCGCCTATTCGATGACAACTTCTATTGTTTTCATCAGTTTAGCTACACAAACAACAAAGAAGTTGTCATCGAATATGCAACGATGACTTCTATTGATGCATCAGTTTAACTATAAAAGTTGTTGTCGCAATATAGTTGAAAAGTTGGTTTGAGAAAATTTGCCTAAATCGTCGCTTATGTGACGTTTTCTCACATTCGTCGCAAATACCACGTCACCTAAATCGACGTTTCAGAGACTCCAAATTCGTCGCCATATCAACGACATAACGTCGCATAAGTGTTGAAACAACCGTCACAAAATGGGCCAAATGTGCTAGTGTGGTTCATTATCTTGTCATTATATTGGCTATCTATATTAAGGAATTGTTTCTAGGTTTTCTTCCCCTTGAGGGTTTCCCAGGATAAATGCTTGTGTACTCTTGTGATTGTGTTTCTCTCAGTGATCCTATCTATGCTATTGTTATCTAGTAAATTGAAAGTAACCTAATAATAGCAGAAACTTTAACACCTAGTACTATGCTTCCAGCTTAACCGTTGTGATGTAAAGGAAGTCTAGTTGTTGGAATGAAATATACCTAGTATTATGCTTCCATCTTAACCGCTGTGACATAAAGAAAGTCTAGTTGTTGTGATGATATATACCTAGTACTGTGCTTCCAGCTTAACCGTTGTGATGTAAATAAAGTCTAGTTGTTGTGATGAGATGTGCCTAGTACTTTGCTTCCAGCCTAACCGTGGAGATGTAAAGCGAGTCTAGTTGTTGATATGAGATGTGACTAGTACTGTGCTTCCAACTTGATAGCTATGACGTAAAGCCAGTCTAGTATCTTTCTTCCAACTTTATTGTTGTGACATAAAGAAAGACGAGTATCTTGCTTCCAACTTTATTGATGTGACATAAAGAAAGATGAGTATTTCGCTTCCAGCTTGATAGTTGTGACATAAAGACAGTCCATTATCTTTCTTCCAGCTTTATTGTTGTGATGTAAAGCAAGATGAGTATCTTGCTTCTAGCTTTATTGTTGTGATGTAAAGCAAGACGAGTATTGTGCTTCCATCTTGATAGTTGTGATGTAAATCCAGTCCATTATCTTGCTTGTAGATTTATTGTTGTGACGTAAAGAAAGACGAGTATTGTGCTTCCATCTTGATAGCTGTGACATAAAGCCAATATAGTATTGTGATGATGTGACCAGCCTCATGTTGTGATGATGATGTATTAGTTTTATACTAATCCATATTGATGGAGATGATGATTGCATTCCTTTGAGAATGATGATGGTGCTGATGAGAAAACTTTCGATGATTTATAGATACGTCAGTCGGTGTTCCAAGATGATATTGATGATGTTGTCCTCCTAATGTTGTTGATGATGCAATCCTCTCTCTTGCATGATGTTGTTATAGAATACCCTTCTTGTTAAGGGGGAGTGTTGAAATAATGTAACTGCAAAGTGTATTCGAATTATTATTGATATATTATTCATTGGATCAATCCCCATTGCAGATTGATCATGTGGGCTATTGTAAAGGACCAAATCCCCTTTTGCAGATTGGTAAAAATATAATTGTAATAGGCAGAAGAATAAGTCGGGCCCAGAATATATTAAAGAGGCCCCAAAATATATTAAAGGTGATTATAACCACCCAGAAGAAGAAGTTGGCTCTACCAGTGAAAAGGCACCTCCACACATGCCAGTGTTGTATAAATAAGGAGGATAGCGCCTCAGTTAGACACACACTCACTTGTTCATTGAGAGACAAGTTTCAGATTTGTAGATGGAGAAGAGAGAGAGAGAGAGGCGCATTCTTGGGAGATGACTTTTTGTATTTGTTTGAGTTATCTCTTGGCATTGTATTGGCTATCTATAATAAGGAAGTTTTGTTGGTTTTTCTTCCCCTTGAGGGTTTCCTAGGATAAATGATGTGTCTCTTGTGATTGTGTATTTCTCTATGATCCTATCTTATGCTATTGTTATATAGTGAAATGCAAATAACTCTAATAATATCTTAAACATTAACAAAAACACCCCCGATCAACAATGTGTGTTAAAATTAGGCTCCATGGGGGGTAGAGTCCTCCCTGCGAGGCTCTAAGAAATATTTTGTAGCTTCAATGCCTTACTCCTGGGTTGGAGTCATGTATAAAATCGAAAACAAAAGAAAAAAAATATTTAAAAAGATGCGGGAGCCACTCATGGCTCAAGTAATGAACTTCTTCAGAAAATGCCTATTTATAGGGCCACCAAAAACTACATCCCCCTACAAATTCTTCAACCTGTAAGTGTTATTTTGAAATTTCTCAGATATTTTGAAGGGTCTGATCCACATGGATTCAAATTTACCATGTTTTCCCCTGTCCTCCTTAGGTGCATCCCACTTGAGTACTAGATCTCCTGGCTGGAAATCTTGTTTCCTGACTTTCTTGTCAAAATCCTGCTTAATCCTCTGTTGTTGGTCATGTTCTCTATCTAGCACCTACTCTCTAGTCTGTTGCATTTCTACCAGCTACAGAATCCTTCTGTTCATGTCTTCGAGTTCACCTTGGTAGTCTTGAAAGAATTTATCCACCGGCAAGGCCAGCTGAGAAGGAAAGATAGCCTCAACTCCATACACAAGATGAAAGTGGGAGACACCAAGAGACCTCTTAGTCGTCAACCTATCATCCCACAAATAAAATTTGAGCTTTGAATCCCATGCTTTCTCTCTATCCTCCAATAGTATTTTAATCATTTTTATAAGGCTTTTTTTTAACATTTGGTCAGTTCGTTCCCTTGGGGATAGTAAGGATTTGAGTGAATTAGTGAAATTCCAAATTGTTCACAAAACTTGATCAAAGGTTCAACCTTGAAAGCTGCAATGTTTCCAGTGATGATTATGTTTGGACAACCAAATCTTGTTATAATGTCTTCAAGAAAACCAATGATTACCTTGTGAGAAGCGCTCCTTGTGGGGATAGATTTTATCCACCTAGTGAAATAATCTGTTTCAATTAAGATCCATCTGTGTTGACCACTTGAATCAAGATGAATTTCCCTAATAAATTCTAGGCCCCACTACTGAAAGGGTCCTGAAGCTACCACAGGATTCAATGGAAGAGACTTGAGTTGTTGCTTCCCAGCAAACTTTTGACATTCAATACAAGCCCTAATTTTCGCACAGACATTAGTGAATAGAGTAGGCCAAAAATGCCCATCCCTGAGAATTTTATATGTTGTAGCTCTCCAAAAGTGATGTTCCCCACATAGGTTGTCATGAAAATAAAATATAATTTTGGGGGCCTCTTGTGGGTCCAAACATCTCAACAGCACTCCCAGAGGGTCCTTCCAATACAAAACCTCATCAATGAGGCAATATTTAACTACTTTTAGCTTAAGATATCTTGCCTTAATTTTTCCCATACCATCTGGAGATCCCAGATCCTGCAGAAAGAATATGATGTCTTTGTACCAGATGCATCCTACCAATGGAGGGATGACTTGTGGAACTGAATGAGACAATTCAGCTTGCTGATTTTCTGAGCTGCTTCTAACAAAGTTGACCCCCAAAGACTTGCAATTAGACTCAGCCAATAACTTGGCTAAACCTTGTCCTTTAACTAGTTTGGTAGGATTTATTTCCATATCAAACTCAAGGATTTTTGCAATCCACTTGCTCCTTTGTCCATCTATGTCAGGATGAATGAGAATCTCCTTCACAGAAGTTGAAGGAACATATGAAATTATCTTTGAATGCAGAACATAAAATCTGAAAGCTTTGAGAAATCTCACCAAGGCATAGGCCTATTTCTCCATGGTTTCATAATTCACCTCTTTATCTCTTAGTTCTCTCTTGAAGAATGAAATAGGTTTCTCCATCCCTTCAGTATTTTTCTGCAATAAAACAATTGCCACTGTATCAAAAGAAGAAAATGAAAAAATCACAAAATATTTGGAGTAATCAGGACTGATAAGAACAAGTGCCTCATTCAAGGCCTTCTTGATTTGTTCAAAATAATTTATAGACTTAGTAGTCCATTTTACATCATTCCCCTTCCTGAGCATGGTTGTTATGAGCTTTACCATTTCAACAAAATTGGAAACAAACCTTCTTAGGAAATTAATTTTTCCCAAGAAAGACTGGACTTCTTTCCTGGATCTCAGGATTGAAAAGTTATGGATTGCTTCTACCCTACTAGGATTAGTATCAAATCCCTCAGCTCATACTATGTGCCCCAATAATTTCCCCTCTTTCATGGAAAACAATGATTTCTTGGGATTTAAGGAAAGGCCAAATTTCCTACATTTTAAGAAGATCCTTTTCAAATGTTCACAATGTTCTTTATCAGACTTGGAGAAAACTGTAATGTCATCCAAATAGATGACCACAAATTTATCCCTTTCTCCAATGAAGTCGATGTCCATGGCTAGCTGAAAGGTTGCCCCTGCGTTCATCAATCCAAAGGGCATCTTAGCATACATTTAAGTACCCGAAGGAGTGGTGAAGGTGCTTTTTTATCTATCTTAAGGAAAGACAGAGATTTTATTATAGCTAGAAAACCCATCAATCATGGATATCCTTGATGCATCAGTCACCCTTTGTAATATGTGTTCCATCTTCGACAAGGGGTAATTATCCTTCTTTGAGCTTCTGTTCAGGTTTCTGGAATCGACACAAAGCCTGATTTCTCCACTTTTCTTTCTCATTGGGACCAAGTTACCCACCCACTCTGAATACCTCAAAGGTAGGATGACCTGGGCATCTGGCAGCTTCTTCACCTCTTTCTCCATGATTTGCAGCAGCATTGGATTTATTGGTCTCAATTTCTGCCTATGTGGATTAGTTTCATCATTCAGTGGGATTTTATGCTCAATGACACCTATGTCGTAAGTCATGATATCTTCATATGTCCACATGAACACATTGGCAAACATTTTCAATAGCTCAGCATATTCATCCATCTTCTCCTTTGAGAGGTTTCTTGACAACTTGACAAACCTAGGATTTTCCTCTGTACCAACATTGCATTCGGATATATCAGCATCATCAAGAAACCCTCTAGCTTTCACTGCCACATCATTACTGTCAAAAATACTTTCCAAAGGAACTAGTCCCTTTGGAATGTGATTTCTTGGTAACTGCACAGTGTGATGATTAGAAATTTTATTTAAAAATACATCAACATGGATATCATTTTCAGAATCATGATCTTGATCTATGTGTAATGCAGAAAATTCATCAACAGTTTCCAGGAACCTCTTGATTTCAAGATCATCCTTTAATACCTTCCAATTTTTGACATTGTCAGGTATAGAGGGTCTATATTTTACCTCTACATCATACATTATTCTAGGTGGATGAGGAATTCTAAAATTTCTTGTTGAAATAGCCAAAGAATTAGCCAATCTATTCTCCTCTCTTGGAATAAATGAAATGTTGAAAGCTAGGAAGAAACTATCAATTAGGTCCCACGCTTCATTCCTATAAGATAAGATATGAGTCTAGGATGCTTGGCTTGGTAAATATTTCTGATCTGATTGATAACAAACTTAGCATCTCCAAAAATAGATATTTCTTTAATCTCCATATTTTTTGTATCTCTCAATCTCAAAACAAGAGATTTGTACTATGCCACGTTATTGGTGATGTCAAATTCTAATTTGTAGGACAGAGGTATGGTATCTTGAGTGGGTGAAATAAGGAATACTCCAGCACCAGCACTCACCTTGGATGAAGCTCCATCAAAAAACATTTTCCAAACAAGGCTGATGGAAGAAGGAACTTCAGGAAAAGCAATGGATTGTTTTCTAAGTTTTAGAGGAGGTTCAGGAGCATCATTACATTGTAATAAACTAGACCCAAAATTAGTGTCAAGTGAAAAGATAGGATGGTTTAAGGGTTTTTTTTCATCGTTAATAATATAAGTCAACTGAATTTCCCTGTAAAGTCTTCTATGTTCCCCCCCAAACATAGGAATACTGGCATTTGTGAGGTCCATTTGCAAGGTTCCCCCAAGTCTTTTAATCCAATATCTCGACAACAACATGCCAAACTTGGGGGAAACATTAGCTACCATGATGTCCATGACCACACTTTTCATGGGCAGCTGGAAAAAGGTCACAAATAGGTCTTTGATGACCCCAAGGTATTGCAGTTTCCTAGAGTCAAATGAATACAAGTCATTGTATGTTTTCGTGACTTCTAGTCCTAGTTCTTCCATGACAGTTTTGGGCATGAGATTATGAGACGCCCCTGAATCCATCAAACAATTATACAACACCTTATCATGTATGTTCAGTGATGTATAGAAGGGAGGGGATGAATCATCTCTATCTTCTACCATCAGACCTATGACGACTACTAGATTTTTGTCTTACAATTTGATTGAGTCTGTGGAATGATTTGAGGGATCAGGAAACAACAGTTTAGATAGGATTATTTTGAAATATTCATGCTTGACTAGCTCCGAAAGGGGTACAGGGATTCTAATTTTCTGAAATTCATACTCGAAATTAAAAGGAGATGTGGACTTTGGAATTTATTTCACTTCTGGGACTGTAGTTTTAACCACTAGAGAGGGGATTTGTTGTCGTCTCCTACATATTTAGCAATATTTTCTGCTATGGTAGGACAATCAGGAACATCAGGATTTTCTTCTTTCTTTTTGGACCTGAGGTTGTATCTGTTTGGGTTGTTGCTGGCCTTTTCCCCCTTGCTCAGCTCGTTTAATTGGTTGTCCATGAGACACTCCTCATATATTGATTGAGTCAAGTGAGGGAAAGAGGATGTGTCTCCAAGACAATGGATTTATGGATTGAGGTCTTCCTCCTCTCCATCATTATCTGCAACAAGGTTGTTTTGGAGAGGGGTCTAGATTTTATGATCATATCTATCTATGTTCCTCTGTTACCTTTGGAAAATATGAGGAGAATTATTATTAGGCCTCCTAAATATGCCTATGTTATCATCATTTTGAGGATTTATGTCTGTTTTCTTCCTTTCCAACTCTAATCCCTCCATTCTAGCTGAAAGCGATTTTAGTAACTCGGTTACTTCATCCATTTTAGGGGGAGCAGCGGAGAAACCAGAGGTTGAAAGTTCATGCCTCCCCTTTCTTCCATCTCTATTATCCTTAACCTTGAGTTTTTTAACTGCCAAAATATTGTATTCCACTTCCAAGGTTGCATCTTGCATATGAACCAAGGAAGAAACTATTATTTCTCTTAATAGGAAGCATAGATCAAGATCGAATTCATTAGAATAAGTAATTCTAGTAGAGGCTTTAGTGGGTTTAATCTCAATGGGGATCTTATTATACATTTTATTGAACCTCTTTGAAAAATCTAAAACAGATTCCCCTTCCTTCTTCTTCAACAATCCAAAATCTATAATGTAGTAGAGGAAATCTTTCTTGTCTCCCCAATGCCTTAAGAATGCATCCTCTAAGACTTCAATTCCACCAATGGATCGAGGAGTGAGGGCCCTGAACCATTTCCTAGCCTCCCCATCAAGACTATGGACAAAAATCCTCATCCACACATCTTCATCTACGATGATGACATAGTTATCAACATAACTATAGAAAGTTGCAAGGTGCTCCTCTACATTCATATATCCCTCCCCTGTGAACTTAGGCAGTTGCTTAAGGTAGCCATCAATAGGAAGGGCATTTAGAGGTTGAGGTAACACAAGAGGGGCGTATCTGGCAGCTACTTTAGCATCCATTATGTTTCTGGGTGGATTTTCTCCTGCCATTGGAGTGCGAACGAGAGGCGAACTAGGAGGAGATGGAGTTCGGGAAGGAGACGTTGGGACTGTAGTCCTAGGAGAAGGAGGAAACAACTGAGTATCTAGGTTGAATAATGTAGTGTTGGGAGGAACAAAGGATTCTCCTACAACAACTCTGATAGGGGAAGGGATAGTAAAACCTGGAGTGGGAAAATATCCTAAGGTCTTGGGTCTGAGATAGGGAACAACTTCATAGGAGATAGGAGTGACAAGACTTTATTCTTCCAAACCGAGGCTAGGAGAGTAGAAAACAATAGGAAAAATCATAAAATTTAAGGCTCTAGAAACTCCAACAGAAGATATAATAGGAGTATGAGAGGCAGCTAATGGTGTTTCAGAGGGAGGATGATGAAAATTACCAGAATCACTTGGTTCGGCGACCGAAGCGCCTTCTTGATGTGTCCTTTCTCTTTTGACAATTTTTTTCTGGATCAACTTCAGGCATGGCTAGAAGCAGTTTTGGATGAGACTACGTGTCTTTGCCTTTCAGAGCCAGCTGACCAGTGGAGTTAGAATAATGGAGTCACCAGGTGGAAGTACAATCTCATTGATTCTTATATCGAATGCACCTTTAGAATAAGAAGCTTGTTGTCGTTCAATCTCCAGGAAAAACTTCAATTCGTCCCCAGCAACGGTGCCAGAAATGTTGGAACTAGAATTCACCTCTGGATTGCAGTAGAGGTACGCCCAATACCCATCAGTTTTTATGTCACATTAAATAAAATTAAAGGAGGTCAAGTGGGCACAAACTCAAGAAAATATCGCTTTAACTTAGAAATCTGAACCAGACAATGCATGAGAAAGTGAGGTATTGATTTAACTTCAGTCAGTAAGTTGTAATAAAGGGTGAGTAGGGGAAGAACAAGTGAAGAGAGTAGAGGTCTGCTATGGACATCCAATATTCCATCATCCTAAGGAATAAAAGATTCAAGAAAAAAATTCTCTTGGACCTAAAACTTCAGGAAACTGAGAGAACATTGCAACAACACTGCAATCAAACCTCCATTGCAACATAGTCACAAGAATTCATGTGAATCCTTCAATCATGAAACTCTCAGTATCAGATGAAAAAGAGTGGATAAATAAGTTGACTTAGATTAAACAAGAAGTCTCAAATCTTATTACATAACAGAGAACCAGAGATGAATCAAAACATTACAATCAGGAGCCTAGCTCAACCATCGACACTAAAAATATATGAGAAAGACTCCTATGTACTCAGAACAAAAAAATAGAAGCCTGCTTGAGCCTTTGCATTGAAGGCATTACATATCCATGCTTCCTGGAAGACTATGCATGTAATCTCTTGTCAGATGTGAGCTTCAGCCAGACACACTCGTGCTTCAGAATGGACCTATAGAGGAGACGACTTTCTGACAGTCCTTCCTCGGGATTTCTATTTATGGTGGAAATGGCATTCAACCGCCACTAGTCAAATCTACACCTGTAGAACTTGGTGGCCTCTACATTCTTCCGTCTGAATCTGAGTTGGATGCTTGCAGGGGAGGCTTGGCAGGTGGACGTGGAGGCTGACGTGATGGCTAGAGAAATAGGCACAAAGAAATTAAAGGGCAGTGACTAGGTGAGAAGGTGCGGTGACAAAGTGGCAATTTGGAGACACATGGGAGATAATAATTGGGAGTTGAGGTGATGTGGTGAAGGGAGAGGACATGAGTGGCCAGGAGGGGAACATGACAACATCAAGGAAGATTTCATGAAGCGGGAGTGGGGAATAGGTGTAGGGAGATAATAGGGAGCGACAAGACAGGGGGAAGGGACAGGCACATGGGAGCGCTAGTGGAAAATAGGTGGTGGAAGGAGCAACCAGTTGTAAGGGAGAGAGGTAAGAAGTATACTTGGAGGGGGGGTAGAGGTAAGAGGTGTTGAGTGGGCGGATCCAAGTTAATGAGGAAGTTCCATGATAGTAGGGGGGTCGCGCTCAAAAACCACCAACTCGGACCTGCCCCCCCCACCGTTAAAGGTAGAATGTCAGGGGCATTCGATATGGATCTTGAGCTGTAGATCTGAGTGCGTCAATATCAATCACTCAGATCCACGTGCTTCTTACCACATCGTGCCAAAAGGTCACATCACTCATACGACTTAGGATAGAAACCATTTTGTGGGTTTTTTCCCACTTTATTTCATTTATTTTTCCAAAATGCAATTTCTTAGGGAAAACACCCCCGATCAACAATGTGTGTTAACAAGTGCATAGAAAAAAAACTAGTGTTGAAGACACTGCGTGCTGGAATATAGTTGACGAACATAAAAAGTGGAGTGTGCAGGAAAAATTGAAAAAGTGAAAACTGTCAGTGAGACACAACTGTCATTTCTTCATCGCTCTATAAATTCGAAAAAGGAGGGAAATATGGTCATTTGCATTTTTTCACTAAGGAAACGAACAAAGAGTGAGAGTTGAGTGCAAGATGGTGTGAAGTGATACAATCAAGTGGATATTTTGGGTCAACAATTTGAAATCTGTAGGATGTCGCCACCAAGAGTGGGAGCATTGGGAAGAACCAAGCGGACCACGAGAAGTAGTGATCAGGTTACAGGGACACAAGAGATGTTTGTAGTCATAGATGCAAATGAGATTCACACACCATAGTATGAGCTGACTACCATGAACATGGAGGATAAAAATCTAGCACAGGAGGCTGAATGAACGAAGGAGGATGTATAAAGGACAGAATCTGACATGTCCAGGGAAAGGGGACACAACAAGAAGAATGGGCCATAGATTCGACTCAGCGGGGCATAGAAATAGAAGAAGACCTTGAAAAATATCTCGATTCCATGCCAGTAGTTGGGGTATCATCCACACAAGTGAAGAAGAAGGCATGAGAAGAGAGTAGTGTGCAAGGCGTACAACACGCACAGGAGGAATTAGCCATAGTGATGCCTAAGATCCTTGAGGGAGTGAAGGTCGATGATCAAATGGTGGGAGGAGTAGATACCATCAAATACTATGACCATGATGTGTCTGACATAGTAAAATTCCCAGACTTGGTGCCACATAATTACTTGGAGAGAAGGGGAGAGGGCCCATCAGGCACACCACTGTTGGAGTCTGTGCAGTGGATCCTGGGGCTCTATAACATAGGAATAATGAATTTACTGGACATACCACACTTTGGGTGCGGTAAACACATCAATGGATGTGTTAATCAAATCCTATAAAGGGTACATCAAGGGATTTTATGGATGGATAGGACAGTGCCTATGAATTTTCATTTGATCATAGAAATCACAGGGCTACCCATGGATGGGGAGAAGCCAGAGCAGTATTTAGAATAAAAAACAAAGGAAAAATCCATTTCTAATGAAATCAAAGCAAAGTATGGTGTGGAGAGAGGTAAAAGGGGAATTAGGATAAATTACATAAATGATCATGTGATGAGATTTGCAATAAGATTGTTAGGTTGCAAGCTAATGCGCAAGTGTAGAAAGGAGGAGGTACCTACAAGCATAGTAGAAGTCGCAACACAGTGCGTGAAGGGAAGCTTGATGAGATATGCCCCTTATCTATTAAAATCATTCTTGGAAGATTGCAAGGACACACAATATTGGGGATTTGAGTTCCACTAATCATGGTTACTCATCCTCATTGCATTGGTAGGATGGAAAGAACCCACATACAATGTGTTCCTACAAAGAACAAGAAAATTTGGCGCATCGCACTACATGTCTATTCAAATCACAACAGATACCAACGAAAATAAAATAAACAGTGATTTATTTGTGTTCTACTTAATGGATATCCAGAGCAGGTTGGAAGACACATGGTTGTTACACATTATTTTCATCATCCCTATGATCGTTAATGATGTAAACCTATATGTTGCCTTCAGAGGGGTCATTGGCCTAAGTTCCTAAAGAGAGAAGGGAGAAGAACTTCTCCTGAGAAAAGAAGTTGATTTTTCCTATGTAAAAACCTTATAAAAAGGGATGTTCGCAGGTTGCTATATAGGCAGGGTGCGAGAATGACCCATTCTCGCAGGTTTCACTATAGCCAGGGTACGAGGTGTTTGCAAGTTTCTCTATAGCTAGGGAGCGAGAATTCCAGCACGTGGGAAAAATGAGCGTTTTCGTGAATCTTCTAGAAGGAGAAGCTTCTATGGTGAGGTGG
>SNQJ01S0250520.1:2108-17520 GCA_010110895.2 Picea sitchensis
TCGAGATTTCATTTTTCGGCATTTCGGGACTCCTAATGTTGAGAGTCTCTGACTTCTCCATCTCCCGGTAACCGAAATCCCAGTCTCCAATACATCGAAGAGGGTCGGATCAATGGTCCACGATCTCTTCGAACCAACGGCTCAGATCATTTCACGATTTCACAAATCGCGATTTCGACATTCCTGTGGTGAATGTTCTTGACGCTTCCAACTACCGATCCACAAAACTCTGAAATGGCATGGGATCAATGGTCCCAATGAATCCTTGATCTAACGGCTCAGATCATTTCGCAATTTCGCATTTCATGATTTCGAAATTCCTGCGGTATTGTTTCTTGCCTCTCCAAGTCGCGATTCGCAAAACCCCAAAATGGAGTCTTTGAAATTCTCTGAGCTTCTGCCACATGTCCCTCTTGGATCAATGGTCAAGATTTTATCGATACTTCGCAAATCCACGAACCTTCGTTGTGCCTGATCAACGGTCCATATTTGGCCTCGATCTAATGGTTGAGATTATTTCGCAATTTCGCATATCGCGAGTTCGAGAGGTGAAAGGTTGGAGCATTTCATACCTTTGACTTTCCAGTCAACAAAATGATGATTTGTGTCCATGTGTCCTGCCCATAGATGGACGGTCCTCCTTCTTTCAGTATTTTGTATACCCGCTTCTCCTTTCACTTTAATGAATGTGCATGTTCTCCCTGATCCAACGATGGTTGGAACTTATGATCAGATCTGACGCTTGATATCTGTCCTCCTCTTCTGCACGTTATTCTTGTCTACAATCAGATCTGATGGTCCTCCTTCTTTCAGGAATTTAAATGGGATCCAACGATCACTAACGCTTCTCCTCTCGAGCTTAGGCACTGCGATCGACTCTGTGCTAATTACTCCTGAGCTTACTTTGTTCCTGTTTTTCATCAATGCTTACTTTGATCTTGTCATCAATGACCTCCCTACAATCCTTTGCACGTTTTCTGCCATCTTTGCTGCTGTACTTTCCATCAATGACAAGCCTACAATGTCTATAAAACATGCCAACATTACCTCCTAAGAGGGAAATACAACATGAAATACATCTTCAGTAGGATTCTCCTCTTCCTAATGTGGGCATGTAAATGATGTTAGTTGTAGAGATGACAGAGATCAAAAATAAGGTACAAGGCTTATTGGATCAAGGGGTCATCAGGCCCAACTCATCTCCTTGTGGTTATCTGATCATGATGGTGCCAAAGAAGGATGGCACATGGAGAATGTGTGTCGATTACCGATCCTTAAATAAAATCACGGTGAAAAATCGATACCATCTTCCTTGTATATATGATTTACTTGATCAATTAAAGAATGTTGTTTATTTCACTAAGTTTGATTTGCGCAGTGGATACCATCAGATCAGAGTTGCAGAACATGATGCATGGAAAACTGTCTTTAAAAACAAACAAGGATTGTTTGAGTGGTTAGTTATGTTGTTTGGGATTTGTAATGCTCCGACAACATTCATGTGTGTGATGAATGATGTATTCAAACCATTTATAGATGATTTTGTGATTGTATATCTATATGACATTCTTATATTTAGTGGGACTTGGGATGAACATGCAAGGCATGGAAATAAATTATTGGATAGTTTGCAAAGGGAAAATTTGTATGTAAAATTGTCCAAATGTGAATTTGGCAAGGCTGCACTTGTGTACTTAGGTCATATTGTAGGAGGGGGACAATTGAAAAATGATCCTTCCAAGATTGATGTAATTATAAATTGGCCTGATCCCAAAAGTGTAACTGAAGTATGAAGCTTCTTAGGTGCAGTCCAGTAGTGGAGGAGATTCATTTAAAACTTCTATTTTATTGCAGCTCCTTTGCATGCCTTAACCAATGTGAAGAAAACTTTTCAGTGGGTAGGAAAACAACAAAAAGCCTTCGACACTTTGAAGGAAAAGATCAGTACCGCATCAATATTATCACTGCCAAATATTCAACAACATTTTGAGATCGATACAGATGCCAGCATATACACCATGGGTGTAGTATTGATGCAATATCATAATCCTATCTGTCACCACTCTGAAAATTTTAACCAAACTGTTGTTAACTATCCTACATATGATAAAGAGTTGTATGCATTAGTTCAAAGTATAAAGAAATGGAAGAACTACTTGTTAGGGAAGGAAACAATCATACATACAGATCATCATCCCTTACAGTATATCCAAGCACAAAACAAGCTACAACAATATTGACATTGCAGGTGGATGGGTTTTCTTCAACAATTTCATTTGGTAATCAAATACAAAAAGGGTACAAGTAACAAGGTAGCTGATATGCTTTCTAGACCTCCTATTGTTGCTTCTATTATTTTGAAGAATGATTATTTATCTCATGATATCTATGTGGAACAATATGTCATTGATGAAGATTTTAAAGAAGTATTTGAGAAGCTAACCCATGGTGCACATGTAGAGAACTATTTTCTGAAGGGAAAATTACTCTACCATATTGGAAAGCTTCGTATTCCTACAAGTGAACGAGTCCATGCAATACAAGAAGCTCACACTTCTCTTGTTTCTGGGCATTTTGGGGTAGGTAAAACTATGGTTCATCTGCAGAGGTTTTTTTACTGGCCTTAGATGAAAGAAATTGTAATTAAATATGTAAAGGGGTGTGTGATGTGTTCTACTTGTAAGCCCACTAATAGAAAATTGGGGCTATACTTACCACTTCCTGTTCCATCCCATCCATGGGAAATTATCTCCATGGATTTTGTAGGGGGTTTACCAATGTCAAAAATGGGTCATGACTATTTTTATGTTGTAGTGGATAGGTTCAACAAGATGTGTATCTTGATGCCATGTAAAAAGCATATCACTATTGAGCAGACTGCTAATCTCTTCTTTCAGTATGTTTGGGTTCACTTTGGGTTGCCCACATCCATTATCTCGGATTGAGATACACAATTCCTTGGGGATTTTTGGACAAGATTGTGGATAATGATGGACACCAAGTTGAAGAGGAGCAATGTTTTCCATCCACAGACCGATGAACAGACAGAGGTTGTTAACCGAAAAATGGTACTTTTGCTTCGAGGCTACTGAAGCAAGTATCCCAAGTTATGGGATGAATAGATACCCTATGTACACCATGCTTACAATCGAGCCTTACATTCCTCCACTTAGTGTTCTCCTTTTGAGACATGTTTGGGGTATTTTCCTAAGGTCCCTTTGGACTTGATGTATGGGAGAGATGTCGATTCAAATGAAGAAAGAAATGAAGATAGGGCCCACAAGTTCATTCAAAGGATCCAACAGGTACATCAAGCAGTCAAGGAACAGTTGAAGAAAATTCAAGAATAATATAAAGCTCGACATGACAAACACAAGGTTGATCATCAGTTCTAGGTTGGAGACCAGTTATGGCTTCACATAAACAAGGAGAGATTGAAGGGTGAAGGAAAGAAACTCAAACCCATCCGATATGGACCCTTCACTATTTTGGAGAAAAGTAGTACCAATGCTTTTCGTCTAGATATTCCACCTTATATGCAAATCTACTCAGTTGTAAATGTAGAAAACTTGAAACACATTGAGCCTGCCATGATCATGGATCAGGGTGAGGAAGTTTCAATACTTTCAGTTGATGAGTTTGCTCCCGAGTACTTGGACGAGTTGAAGGAAGATATCATCCTAGACAGAAGAAAGAGGAATTCATGCAGGGGTAATGTTGATTATCTTCGAGTGGGCTTAAAGGGAACACATCCAAGCAAGGCAAAGTGGATTGAGAAGGAAAAGGTGAGGAAAATATTCCCTCACTTATCTGTTGATTGATGAAGGATTTTGGTGGTCCAAAAATCTCTCAGTGGGAAGGCGTGATCCAAAAAGAATCTAGAGAAGAATAAGGATAACTCATAATTCGCAGAAGCAACTTAGGAAGCTCAGAATGGCCTCAATAGATAGAGAAAGGGAAAAAAATTAAATTCTTCAAAGCTTGGATAAATTGGCATCATCGCGAAGAGCACGCTGCAAGATTTCCAACGGTGTAAACAAATAGTCAAACAGAGTTACAGATCAAAAGATATTCGTGGTCAAAGTTTTGATCAACCTAGCCTAGTCAGCAGGGATGAGTCATCATCCGTACTACTGATGTCAACATCAATACAGATGATGTCATCATCCATACAGGGTACGTGGCACATGAAGAGGGAGAAACATGTCATGCTGACACCAACATGCTGACGTGGTAGCACTAGAGGCTACCACATGTCACTCATTTTTTGACTTTTCTGGTCAAATCCATGGACCAATGGAAAGGTGCCATGTGGTAGTCTATAAAACCACGTGGAAAACCATACAACCACCTGGCATGTGACATGGTAGGATGATGTGGCAGAGGTGACATGGTTGTCCGTGTAATGTGGTGACGTGGGCCAATGAAAGGCCGCCACGTGGCCTAGTCATGGGCTACCATGTGGTAGTGGGAAAATGCTAAAGGACGCCCAACAACCGAAATTTAAAATGGGAAAGGGGTTGGCGCCACAGTCCACTAAGTTTATACAACAATCTGCCACCAGATCTGGCGGGATCTGCCAAAGCCAAAGCCAAACCATACTCATATATATATATACATACACACACATGCCTTGTATTAAAATGGAGGTCTGCGGGTTTAACCCCGGACCCTCCTCCAAGAAATCAATTTAAATATATCCGCCAACCAATAGGCCAAACGACCTCATTGGTATATCCGTTCTCCAATTTTATTTAAGATCTGAGTTTTACTAGAGCTCGGGGGGTCAGACCAAGGGTGYGCGACCATATGGATGGGCATGAAAAATGATAGATTTCCCATTAATTTATTGCAAGGACATGCAYGGAAACCRAGATGAATTTTCTCAAGGGCCTGAAAGTGACAGACTTAGATCGAGGTGTGGAGACAATAATTTTTGGGTAATTCGATGCCACAAATT
Organism: Picea sitchensis; assembly: GCA_010110895.2. Lineage (NCBI taxonomy): Eukaryota > Viridiplantae > Streptophyta > Pinopsida > Pinales > Pinaceae > Picea > Picea sitchensis. Next base: position 7,069 of record SNQJ01S0250520.1, read on the forward strand.
CAATGGCATTTCTTTTTTTATTATCTAAGTGAAGCTTCTGCATCTTAACTCCAGAATGAGGTATACTTATGTATTTTGCCAAATTCGTTTGTTGAGTTAATAAAAAGGCCTACCCATTTGAGAGAAGGACCCAGAGACGTAGTCCACCTGGGAAAAACTCCGTTATCAAGTTTTTGTGTTCCGATTTGATGCATATGTCTCTTCATTATTGAGTTATTCCTTCCTTATGGTGCACTTCATTTTATGCTCATTTAATACAATTATTTAATAAGTCACTTCGATGAAAAGATCCCAGATCACAAAGTGCAACCAAGACTTTGTGTAATAAAGTGAATTACATAGGGCACATCATCAGATCTAGTGCATCGTAGCACAAATCCATACTCAGGTGTAAAGAGATCATAACATAGGGATCCTTGGATGGAAAAAGATAGTGAACAATCTGTGTTGCACAACATTAAAATGAACACATGCATTACATAAGTTATTAAAACAATTACACAATTAGTAAATACACAACATAGGATGGGTTACACGAAAGTAGATCAATCATTCATCCATAACATAACAAAATTTTGTATACCCACATACTCCTTTATTTATTATAATATATCAGACTAGTGAACATAGAGTAGATCGTTCATATCACAGCTTACATAACAGAGCTAGAATTAGCTTTACTTGACATAGATATTCTAGCCAAAATAATTTCTTGTAAACTAGTATAACATCTGAATATCAGAAGAGCAATACAATGAAAGCACATGATAATTCTGAAATTCCCAACAACAACAATAACAACAACAACCAACCCATCCACCAAAACAACCAACCCATTCCCGTTATAATTTCCCCAAGTTATATTATTCCCTTGGTTGTTTCTTGATTCCGATGTTATGATTTCTTGATTCTGCGTGCTTCTGGCATGCACTCAAAGCTTTTAGGATTTCCTGCTTCTTCTTCTAGCCGACGCATCACTCTTTTTCCTTGTTGACACTTTGGTAGTTATCTTTCCACCATGTGGAGTCCTTGTTGGTGTGCTCTATTGTTCCGCAAATCCTTTATGCATCCACAAAAATGGTTCTTCAAAATGGAGGGCCCAATAGGCCCTGACCAAAATCCTTGACTCGTCCCATGTCAATTTTTTGTCTCTTCGCTCTGTTCTCCCTCAAACGAAGGGCCAAATCTGGTATGATTTTCAGAGCTTTCTCATGGAAGCTATCATATTGTTTGACACAGTCCTTCCATTTCCTTGCTAAAATTGACATGCCCGCAACAAATTGACAGTATCGCATAAGGATTATGTTTTTTGTGTGAGGGAATGATTGGCATGTTCGACTGTTTTGATACTCTGATCCATTTGATCAGTTGAGGCCTAAATAAAGTGAAGAATATCTAGCATAGCCCATGTGGACAATTATCCAGTAATAGTAACGGTATCCCAAGGTGGTCGCAAAGCAAGCGGCTGACCACTAGCGATTGAGTGCTCTGAAAAACTTGGGGTACCAACACCCTATGCCATAAGTGGGTGTGCTCTGAGGATCTATGCAAGTCGATTGGTGACCTCTGGTGGAAGTGTTGTCAACACCTCTAACTTCTCTAAGAAGAGCTCCAATATATCTCACTGTCATTGAAGATCCAATAACAAAGGCACAATCTGTTCCTTAACATAAGTAGTGCTTTGTGCTGATTGTGTATTATCATGTCCATCGAACATGTTATGAGGGGGGTCCTCATCCATCATAACATGAGTTTCAGGCCCTATCTAAGGTTGTAGTAGATTGACCATCTTGAGCATCAAGTGGTGGGGGTTTTGAAGTTCCGAGATCTGGGGAGAAGTGGAAGGGAGTGGACCAATAGTTGAGGTGGGTTGAGCAGCAGGCTCAGGCACAACTGTATCTAGTTGAGTATGGGATGGGGATACTGGAGACATGTGTGTCAGATGGTTGATTTCTTTGAGAATAGTGGAATATTGGGGCTATATGTGAGGGTCATCAAGGATATGGATGATGGGGGTTTTGGATGGGGAAGTGAATGAGGTCGAAATTTTAGAGTGCATCCGGGGTGGTGTAGTATGCACTAGAAAGGGGTTGGTATATGTAGAAAGTAGGGCAATGTGAATTTGTGGTGGGATGGAGGAGAGGGGGTTATCCTCAGTGATRAAAATATCAGCAAAATAATGGGAATGGGATTTGGTACAAACATTCTTGCGAGGAAGCATAGAAGTCGGKACATATCACAACTGCTTACCTAAGATCATAGTGTCATCAGGAATGGAAGAAAACAATATATGAAGTGTTATACTGGGAAACACTTCCTCTTCCGCTTCCTCTATCTCTTCCTCTAAACTAGTAGGTGACTGAGTTATCTTGCTCATGATAGGTCTGACATCCGATGTATCTGCTGGAGTGGACCTTTGTGCATCGATGGGCATCACATAAGAAACATTGATCCTCTTCTTTTCGACAACAACCCCAGGCCACAAGGTGACTTCTTTATCAAGCACAACTTTGTCCAGGTAAAATGGTAACGAATGCGTATTAGATGGTTCCACCCCCAAATGATGCACAAATGTATGATCCCAACTCATCCGGAATCATATATTATGGGTATGCTGATTGAGGAATGCTTGTGGAATTTGGGGTTGTTGTGTTGCAACAATGAGCTCATCATACCATTACGTGAAGGCGATATTATGATCGACCTTGTTGGTATGTGAAAGGAGAAAATGCCATGGGTCAAATATCTTAGCGATGCGACCATCTGCGTTGTGAGCAATGTTTCACCCTTGCAGTGGTTTCCACTTCCACATAGCAAAGGTGACAAGCAAGTATCCATAAATAAAATAGCCTAGTCAGTCATATGCATCTCCACAAGCCTGGAAAAACTCAACGAGGAGGTATTTGCACTAGTTCATAGGGGTTCCATTCTTACTGAATTTCACCACTGCAATGGCATCCAAAGTACACTCTCCCTTCGTGTACTTATGCATCACTTTCCCTGCAATCAAATAGCAATCCATGCATACCTACTCATCATTAATCGAGGAAATGTGTGCTCCTCAACCTCCCCGACATGTGCCATATTTGTCATACAAGCTCACCTTGCCCTTCTTTTTACTATGCTTCCCTAAGCTTTGGAAGCATTTGGTTACATCCTATCCTTGCATGGACAACTCAATGAGCATGTGGATGTCCTCTATATGGATTGGGTAGGCCTGGTCAAGCCACAAGGAATTGTTGTGCACTCTATTGATTAGAAATTTGGTGCAGCGTGCCACTTCATGAGTAGTACCAAATACCGACAGGTCACATAGACACAACAAAGTAGAATCCTATAGGGGAATGTAGTCAAGCTTGAAATTCCACTAGAACTCTTCGTCAAGCGATGTAGTGCAATCCATGAAAGAAATGATAGCCATTTGGGGAAATTCGACAACATCGATAAAATTGAGGTCGACCAACCTGGTTTGTTCGAACTTTCCATGTATATCTCCTTGAAAAAAGATCCATGGATCAATGAAATCTGTGGGAACAATGGTTCAAAGGCCCCCTCGACCAACTGTACAAACCATTGGAACAAGTCGATGATGATAAAAAAATAACAAAATGGGGAGAAGGGTTGGAAGTGGGGTTACAAAGGGCTCAAGAGGCTCCATGACTGAGTCAACATCAAGCACAAGAGTAAAAAAATAGATGAATCCATTGGGACAMCACATGTTTATAAGCGATATGCGKAAAATGCCGAGACTGCCATGCATTGAATATTATAGGGTGACAAGATAGGGTATTAAYGCCCAKTCAATCACTCRAATGCAACATAATCCATGACATAATTTGGGTAACTAAATGCATAACTTGAAAGTTGGTAATGAGATGTTGGAGTAATTTGGAAAAGTGGAGGAAWTTTTTTWAACTTTAAGTGACGGTGACATGCATATATGAATTGATGGGAAAAAAGGTACCAAGAGCGTTTACCGACCCACGTGAAGACACTAGGGAAAAAAAATTGAATTTTCGGCAACATTAAGTATGAGAGATTGTGAATGGGACTTCCCCGACCACAAAGTGGATATCCGGGATGGATGACTTGGACCAGGTAATGAAGCACTAAAACACATAAACACATGCCACAACACTATGTATTGATAGAAAGTAAAACAAATGCAGAAATGGAAATCCTACTTACTAACACACTCCCAGAACCATGAGCGTAATGAAATTGTAATTATTTCGCAGACATGTATGGGTTCAAATGTGCGACATTCACCCATACAAGTCGAATAATTCCGTCAAGTTGCACTAATTTGACAGATCCAAACTCACAGATGTCCGCAATGATAAAAGGACCAAGCCAATGCATTTGAAGTTTTCCTAGATGTTTATGATACTTGTTGTCATATAAGAGCACAAAATCACCCTACACAAATGATTTACGCTTTATATGGAAATCATGTCAGGACTTTTCTGGGATTTCTCCACAGCCTGGTGAAAATATACTAATATCCTAGCTTCCTCAAGTTCCAACAGTGCCTCCACCCATGCAACAATAGATTCATCATTGGTCATCTTGGTAGCTTGCACAATGATTAGACTTGGGGTGAGAAACTTAGCTGGCACTATCGCTTCTCAACCATATACCAATTGAAATGGGGTGTACATGTTTAATTGCTTGGTGGTAGTCCTATATGCCCATAACATAGCCAAAACTCTTTCATCCCAATCATCCCAATTTGTGCAACAAACTTTAGTCAGTCTCGTATCCAAGATTTTATTAAATGCTTCAATTGTTCCATTAGCCCGCGGGTGATAGGGATTGATCTTATGATGCTCATAGTCATGTTCGTTATAGTTTCACTGAGGAAGTGAGGTCCTTAGTCATTACTCAAGCTCCGAGGACAACCAAACCTGGTAATGACATTCTAAAAAATAAATCGTGCCGCGATGGCCGTAGAAAAATCATGAACAAATTTTGCTTCATCCTAGCAAGTCAAGTAGTCAGTTGCGGTAATGATATATCGGGCTTTGGAATGCCGAGATATAGTATTTATTGGATCTATGAAATCAATAGCCCATTTTTCAAAAACTTGTAGTGTGTGAACAGGGTGTAGTGGAAAGTCATTGCAGCGAGATGGTTTTCCCACCCTATGATATACATTGCAAGCCCAAGCATATTCATTAGCATCTTTAAACACTGTTGGCGACTAGAGTCCTGCTTGTAGGATATTTTGAGCAATTTTCTTACCATGAATGCGTCCTCCCATAATTCCACTGTGACATTCCCACATAATATCAGGGTTTTCATGGTCTCACACATAGTGCCGCAAGATACTATCCAGTCCCAATTTGTAGAGTTGGTCTGCAATCGGTTGATAATATGTTGCATGAACCACGAGGTTCCTCTTATGGGTCACGAACTACCCTTCCGTCATAGTACCCGTGGTAAAAAATAGGTCAATATCTGAAAGATAATTAGGAATACCCTCAATACGAAACATATCTGCATCCGAGAGTTGGTCATCTACAGGTCCACAAATTTTTTCAGACTCTAGGCGAGACAAGTAATTTTTCCCCACATTGAGTTTTCCAAGTGTGTCAATAACTTCAAATGAGAACTCTTGAAACAACAGAGCTAGGAGAAAATCTAGCGTAATCCCTTTTTGGGTTCGACCTAGAAAACACAACACTATATGTGTTACTGTAAAACATGTAAAGTAAAATTGAAAAGGTACGAAGAACGATTAAAGGACATAGATTGGAAAATAAGCTTCAAGAAAGTTGGGTTTAATTTAATAAATAAGTAAATGATTTCCTTGAAGAAATAGATCACACCCACAAACATTAAAAAAAATGTATCGATGGGTTAAAAAGATTGCTTTGGTAGATGAAAAAGAAAGCATATGTTTATGGCCAATATCCATCCTGTTATGCAGTATTGAATGTTATTATGAATAATGTATAGGTTGTTGGGTTTTAAAGCAATTTATATCCAATAACTTATATATTGCACATTACAACATTCAATACTGCTGCTTACATGATTTTCACGAGTAATGCAGATAAAAAAACCCAAAAAAAAAATCATTTACCACCATACAAAGGGCTTGACAATTTGTGTTTGCTAGTATAGACATATTCTTTGAAACAACCATGACCAAAAACCTTGCATGGTCACTGCCACATTATCCCAAGCTCATCTCCAAGATTATTACACGATAAATTCTTTTGAGGGCATCCAATAGAGTATTCGTCTAACATCATTTCAAGGATGGGTAGTGCTTTTGGGGATTATTGGTGATACCAAGAGAAACCACATGCAAATATGACCTTCTAACACTGTTTGTTCACCAAACACTTCAAAGCAGAATGGTTAGTAAAAAACATAAAATGGATTCCAAGTAAATAATGCCTAAACTTTTTTAAAGCATACACCATAGCCAAACCTTCCCTTTCAGTTGTGGTGTAGTTGCATTCGGTTTGCGAAAGTTTGCGATTGGAAAAGTATATAGTATGGCCTAAGTTTCCTTCCCCTGGTTGTGCAATAATACCATCGAGCGCAAGAGGCATTGATATGTACATGAAATTCAACTTGCTAGTTAGGATAAGTCAGAATGGGTACAGTGCTCAATTTCTCTTTTAGTAGGTCAAATGCTTTATTGCAGTCCCGAGTCCAATGAAACCCTTCAGATTTATTGAGAATTTGTTCCAAAGGTGTTGTTATGATCACATAACCCCTAATAAATTGATGGTAATATCCATTATGGCCCAGATTCGTGCGCAAATGCTTGAGATAGGTAGGGGGAGACATATTAAGGATAACTGTAATTTTCGTATGGTCGACTAACACTCCTTCTTGAAAACAAATATGCCCTAAAAAATTCCCAAATGTTACACATAAAATACATTTGCGTAGATTAAGGGAAATATGTAACTATCTACAATGATCCAACATTAAGCGTAATATCCCAACATTCTCTTTAAGTAAGTTGTATACAATCCAATCGTCTAGGTAGACCTCCAAGAACTTGTGAATGAAATTGTGGAACATTGCAATGATTATCCGAGAAAACATTGTTGGGGTGTTCTTGAGCCCAAAAGGCATACAATTATAGGAAAATGATACCCATTATGTAGTGAAGGTAGTCTTCTTCTTATCGTCCTCGGAAATTCGAACTTGGTGATATCCAAAAAATCGGTCTGTAAAATAATATTCCTCATTTACTACTACTTGATTGAGTACCTTGTCACTAAAGGGGGTAGGAAAGAGGTCATGCACACACGCAACGTTCGGGATTTTGTAATCCACACAAACTCGTATATCCTATGTTCCTTTCTTGGTTTGTATCACAATAGGAATGATGCATTAAGCCTTATCAACAGGGAAAATTAGCCCAACTGTGAGCATCCTATCAATATCCTTCTTCACTTTCTCTTTAACTTTGGGATTTAGCCGATATGGTCCATGCTTGACTGGTCTTGAATCAAGGTTTAATTCTATCCTCATTTCCCCTAAATCTCCCTTAATACCTTTTAATTCTAAGAAATTTTTAGGAAACAAATCCTCATATTCCCACAATAGAGCCTATATCTTTGTCATGGTCTGTTCATCCCAATAATATCCAATCAAGGCTAGCTTAGTGATCCAGGTGGATCCAAAACTGCTCGAAAATACTCAAATGCAGAAAAGGAGGATCTAGGAATGACCCAAAAGTCTCAGAAGGGTCCCTAGGCTTAGAAAATGCTCAAAAATCAATGTTCTCAAAATTGGATGAAACCAACACCATTAGGCCCGGCTCGTTCTCCCGATTCTGGCCATATATTTACTTTCTCAAACAGAACTCATATGAAGAAGTTATGACACTCTGAAGTTTTTAGAAAACAACAATAAAAAGTCAAACAGTGAACAGGCCGTACTAATGACATCAACGGTATGGATGCTGACGTCAACATGACACGTGTCACCTTTTAGAAGCCAGCAGTTTGGCGGATTTCCGCCAAATCTAGCGATTACTGTCAAATCTGGAGGAGGTTCTCTAAGTTTGGAAAACTGGTTAGTAGCTCTGCTTATTTAGTCGGGCTTGCAAAACGAGACAGGGGGAGTTGATAGAGGCTACATTGGAATCCGTGCCAGGAGGTGTCCCAGGCAACTTGCTCAGAAATAGATCGACTTTATACTCAAAAGTTGCAGAATTTCGAGAGGATTCCAAATATTCTATCTATTTCTTCATCAGTGTAGCTGAACATAAAAGTGTCTCCAGAAGAGGAGTTGGCATGCTTTTTGACACTGTATGGATCTGACAGGAAGAGGCTGCATTGGAATCCGTGCCAGGAGGTGTCCCAGGTGACCTGCTCAGAAATAGATCGATTTTATACTCAAAAGTTGCAGAATTTTGAGAGGATTCCAAATATGCTATCTGTTTCTTCATTAGAGTAGATGAACAGAAAAGTGCCTCCAGAGGAGTAGTTCGCATGATTTTCGAGACTGTACGGATCTGATAGGTAGACACTGCATTAGAATCCATGCCAGGAGGTGTTCCAGGTGACCTGCTCAGAAATAGATCGACTTTATACTCAAAATTTGTAGAATTTCGAGAGGATTCTGAATATGCTATCTGTTTCGTCATCATAGTAGCTAAACAAAAAAGTTCCTCCAGAGCCCATTTGAGCGAGCCAAACATACTTGAATTTACAGTCAAAAGTTGCAGAATGACATTTTCCAGCCACCTGTGATGTCTGTTTCTGCCTAGAATCGCAGATTTGAAAGTTGGTTTTTGGGAGCTCTTATGTAAGCCTTTCTTTGTAATTTTTTAAGCATTTGAGATTAATTAAAGAATGGTCTCACTGATGGAGTGGACCCAGAGATGTAGCCAAGAAGTTTGGTGAAATCTGTTACCAATTCTTGTTCATAGATGGTTTGCTTACATGTTTATGTGCTCACATGCTTGATGGATGTTCTTTAATTTTGCATTACAGAGATGGTTAACAGTTAAAAATTCACATGCAAATAATGGTTAAAAGATCTTGAATTTTAGATCAAGTAAATTTTCAGATCAAGTTGGTATCAGAGCGAGGTTAACCATTTGCTTTGTGAGTTGATGTTAACAAGATCCAATATTCAACATGGTGAAGGAGAACTTGAAGAGTTTGATCTAGAGATTGGTTCAAGAAGAGGAAGGATGTCTTCACCAAAAGGAGAAGAAGCAGCTTCTTCTATCCCTTCTGAAGGGAAATTTCTGAAAGCTTTCATGAGAATGAAAATGATGGTAGAGGAGCTCTATAAAGATCAAAAGAAAGGTGAACAAGGTGGACCATCTCATACAGAAGGTAAAAAAGAAGGAGGTGGTGAGGAACCCCCTAAATCTCCACCAACTTCTCCATCTCTTCTTGATGGTTCTATTCCTTCTCCATTTGAAAAGAAAAAAACAAAAGTTGATCCTAATATGCATAATTTAAAGCCTGATATTAAGTTTGAATTACCTATGTATAATGGAGAGCTTAATGCTAAAAAACTGGACAATTGGATCCGTCAAATTGAAGTTTATTGTAGGATTCAAAAGTTTACTGAAGATGATGTTAAAATTCAGTTGGCTTCTCTCCGACTTGGAGGGACTTCTTTCATTTGGTGGGAGAGCAGATCTCAAGAGGATCTTGCCACAAAAGGCAAAATCGTTTCCTCTTGGTATGAGTTCACTTCAGCACTTAAAAAACAATTTAATCCATTAGGGTATATGCAACAAGCTATGATGGATTGACAGAATTTGAGACAAAGTAAGGGACAAAGTGTGCAAGAATACACACAAGAATTTCGAAAAAGAGCATTGATATTTGGTATACCTCTCTACACTCAGGAAAATCTTCTCAAATATATAGGAGGATTGCATACTTATTTACGTCATATGATATTGATGTTTAATTCGACTAACCTTGATGAGGTATGTGTTCAAGCAACTCACATTGAGTCAAAAGGGAAGAGTGTTCATGATGTTTCTTCAGCTGAATCCGTCCAAGCAAAAGAAGGCAAGGAAAAGTGGAAAGTTAAACATACAGCTACAATGAAGAAGGGTGATGAGAGAACTACATGCTCGCATTGTCAAAAGCAAGGGCATGAAGAGGCAAAGTATTGGAAGCTACATCCTGAAATGAAACTGAAGTGGTTTAAAGATCGGAAGGGGAAGCAAACAACCACATTTATCATTGAGGACCTTGGATCAGATTCCGAGGATGAAACAAAGATAACAATCGTAGGTGTGAAAGGTAAATCTATTGTTGATAATGCTGCTAACATTGGTTCTTCATGTGCTTCTACTTCTAAGATGATGACAATTCTAAGGATAGAAAGAGGAATGCATTGTTTCATATAAGAGTGATTACAAAACAAACAAAGGTTGACACACTCATAGATAGTGGATCTCAAGTTAATCTTATTTCAGAAGAAGTAGTTAAGCAATTGGGA
>SNQJ01S0250521.1:0-12863 GCA_010110895.2 Picea sitchensis
GTCTCTTGTGAATGTGTATTTCTCAGTGATCTTGTTCTTATGTTTCTCTTATCTATTGAAATGCAAAGAACTATAATAATGGCATAAACATTAACATTCGTAAGACTATGGCGGATACTGTGTGACTCCGAACAGTAGCTGTGTGCTACTTCGGTGGTTGTGTACCACTGGCGGAGACTGTGTGTCTCTGGACAGTAGCTGTGTGCTACTTCGGTGGTTGTGTACCACTGACGGAGACTGTTTCTCTAGACAGTAGCTGTGTGTTACTATGGTGGATGTGTTCCACTGGCGGAGGTTGTGTGACTCTGGACAATAGCTGTGTGGTACATCGATGGATGTGTTCCATTGGCGGAGGCTGTGTGACTCTAGACAGTAGCCGTGTGCTATTTTGGTGGATGTGTTCCACTGGCGGAGGTTGTGTGACTCTGGACAGTAGCTGTGTGCTACTACAGTGGATGTGTTCCTCTAGTAGTGACTGTGTGTCACTGGACAGTAGTTGTGTACTACTTGGAAGTAGTTGTGATCTATTGGATGACATTGTAGTAGCTGTGTGCTACTATCTGATTGTCATGGAGATTACCAGATCATTTGGATGTAGCCATGTGTGCTATCGTTTGATCGCACAGACCGTGCTTGATGATTCGAGCTATTGAAGGCATTGTAGCAGCTGTGTACCTGCTAGCAGATTACAGAGTAGTCAATGGACTACCATATGAAGACATCGTGAAAGATGCCTCCCTAGCTAAGAGGGAGTGTTGGTGTTTTGGTAGTTGCGGGAGAATCTTTCCCTCCTAGATGACCTTTCTTAGATGCGGAGAAGATTCCGGAAGCAAGAGGTCCACTGGACAGATGTTGAAATACCCTAGAAGAGAAGTCTACTCAGAAGAATAAAGTATAATGAAAAGACACCTTCCTAGAAGAGAAGTCGACCCAGCTAGGACAAGAACACTATAAATAAGGAGGCACCTTAGCTCATTTCTTCACTGACTCACACTCTCCCAGCTACACAGAAGTAAGGCACAAGTTTGGAGTAGGTGATGTAGTGCTGCAGCTGTACAATTTATTCTTTCTCAGTCTTTTGGTATCTCTCTCTTGTGCGCTACTCCTCGTGGAGGTGCGCTATCCTGTTGGAAAGAATATCCGCAACTCTGATCATCCAAGGAATCTTGCCTGAAGTGATAGCCACAAGCTCAATCAAGCCATCTTTGGAAAGGACTATCGTATTTAGACGACGGTGCATCTTCATTCACGCACAAAGATCCATTGCTTGTTGAAGATTGAGAGGAGATGAGAGATCGGAAGAAGCCTGCAGAGCTTCTCGGAGAAGATATGTGGTAAGGGACATCCTCAGGTCTAGAGAAAGAAAAATGCGGCCTCTTCATCTGTGAATCCCTGTAGAAATCCTCGATATGAAAATACTTCCTCTTGGTAGTATGAACCTTTGATTGCTTTGAGATGGCCGCGCCCTAGTATTCTTTCAAAATTGAGGATGAAGGTGGCTGAGAGTCCTCATACAACAATTCTGCATCCCCAAAAATATATGTACCACACGTCCCAAGGGATGACTGAAAATGACCATGAAAATGCTGTGACTGGTCATCCTCGAATAAATCTGTGTTCATGTCATCATCAGACTTCCGAACATATGAATCATATACGTATGAAAAGTAGTCCTCTGAATATGACAAATCAAACCCCTTTTCTTGAGGGCTACCCTGAATGTCGTAAATGGGGTTGTTATTGTGCAATTTGTACTTTCCCATTGCCAAAGGCAAGTGAACACTAAATTGGCGTAACAAGGAGGATGTCCTATCACCGTCACCTTAATAAGACACTTCTTTCTCTTGAGAAATGGTACCCCAGGGGAGACGTCCTCAGTGACCTGGGGGTTTGAGAAGGCTAAAGCAAAAGTATCAAGAAAGTCCCAACCCTCTCACAGGTCACTTTGATCAAAAGTTCCAAAGGTTCTAATGAGATGAAGCAAAGTAATATCTTAGTGTACCTTCCTAGAACAAGACAACAAGAAAATATGCTATTTGCAAGTACCATGTGATGTTAGTGCTTCATAAAACCATAGAGTTTTGATAAAATGAACAAGCTGATATAAAGTTGAAGCAATAGAAGTATTTATAACAACAATATGTATTTAGCAATAGCTTTCATAATTATGCCTCAATAAAGCTTAAAAAATGACAAGAAATGATAACACAAACTTGACAAATTGATAGTAATTATTAGAAGCAATGATAGCAATGTATAATCAGCTTTAAATCTTGCTTTTAAGATGAATTTGCTTCCATTATAGATGGCTGTAGCAATATTTTGCAACAGCAGCAAATTAGTTAGCAAGTTAGTCTAATCTAAAGTTAGAAATAGTTAGCAAAAGTGTTAAGGTAGATGGTTTAAGAGTTGTTTTAGTCAATCAATCACTTGCAAGGTATGAACTAGTGCCTTTTAGGGTAAATGTCGTTAAAGTTGCAGCGACAATTCTTAGAGGGAAACAACAAATGATAATAGATGAGCTAAAGGAAAGGGAAGATGATTGAGGTGTTAGTAACCTAAGACCTCAATATCTAAAACCCTAGAAGGAAAGGATGCTAGAAAGTAGGTAACCCTAGGCCCTAGCGATTTCCTTCTTCTTTAGATGAAACTTGAAATACATGTATGAAGCTTTATGAAGCAATGATACTAGAGTGCTACAAAGGTAGGGCTCTAGTATGCCCTTCAAGGGAGGTGTTCTCTAGCAAAATCAAGTAGGTGAAGAGTTATAAAGAAAATGACAATAACATGTGCTTTTCTCCTAGGGTTTCACACTAGCAATTTCATAATCTTAGAAATGAACAAGTAAAAATGCACCATAACCGTTCAAAATAAAGAAGGATTGCAGATTTCTACTTACTTCATCAAGAATAATCTAGCCAAAAACCCTAGTTGAAGACTTTCCACCATGAAAATGCAAAAATACACCAAAAATAGCCTCCTCCAACAGTTGCGCACCACTTAATTTCAGCCAATAATCCTTGAAAGAGGCCGAACTTTAGACCTCACACTTGTGGGAGTGAAAGATGATCCAAAAATGAGAGTTTTGACTCTATTTATACAATAGAAATGACCTTTAATTACATTTTAGGTCAAAAAAGGTCGACATGGACAGTTTACATTAAAAATCCAGTTTTACATAAAATTAACAATTAAAACCCTAATTTTGTCTTTTAGGGATGATATCATGCCCCTACTAGGGTGACGTTAGGCCCCTTCCTGGAACGTTATTCCTCAAAAGGCCCCAGAAGCTGCCACACGTGCCAACCAAGCCATCCTCATGCCAAAACCCTAGCTGGATGACGTCAAGGCTCAAAATGATGATGTCAGGGACTTTCAAGGGCTAACGTCATGGTGGGAGGGCAAGACCCCCCTAGGTCCAGGCCTACCAAAGCGCCTTTGGTGGAACGTACTCCTTTTTCTCTGGTGCAAGCCTTTGGTATCCCTCTGCCTCTGGCTGGGGTCACAACATCCATCTGGTGGGATTTTAGGCCCATGGAGGTCCGAACTAATCATGTCCCCATATGTACCNGGTCCTGCAGCAACAACAAGTACACCCTCCATGGGCTCATAAGTTACAGGGATCATAACAATGTCAATCACATCTAATAATCAAGTTACCCAAACATGTGCATCAAATCCCCTTTCACCCAGACAAATGCTCAAAGATGTTATGCTATTTAACAAGCCACGTTTGGAGAGGGTCTCAGGATGTCCTATTGGGCCAACCCTCCTCAAGTGTGGGGTGTTTCCCAGGTGAAGACCAATCTAGGTCATGTAAATGTATGAGATGGTGTAGGGAAGGTTTAGGCAAGGGGTGCAGTGATGATAGGGAAATGTAGGGCTTACCTGTGGGTGCCTCTGTAGAGGGTGAGTTGCACCTTGTCATGGATGCAATTGTTTCCTAGACCATTCAATGCCTTTTAATCTTTGTCTTATTGCTTTTTCTTTTCAAGAGAATAGTTGGAGGACACTGTCCTGGCGTGGTGGCCAGTGGTGACAGCGTTACCCACAAGCATTTCACGGAAATGAGAAGGCTGGCTCGTGGTGAGACCCCCTTTCTCTTGTCTATGCCACCAAGCATCACTACCCTGGTTTGGTGACCAGATGAATAGTGGTGTCATACCGCTACATGCCCATGGACCTAATAGGCTAGATCGTGATGAGACCTCCTATCCACCAACTAGGCCTTGAGTTTTAATTTATTGTACGAGTCCCCTTTTCTTGCTGAGAAGTCTTTTATTGCTTTCTCGGGAATCCTTGGGCGAAGCATCTCAAGGTTTCATCTTGGCTTTTAACTTTTTTCCAGCTACTTTTACCCTCTGGGCCTTTAGCTCAGCGACTCCACTCTTTTACCCTCCCTCTGGGCCTTTAGCCTGCTGACTCCACTTCAAAATAATTTGACAGCAGATTTTTCAAGAAGGAACTCACGGCTTGTTTGTTCCATCTTTGAACTTGAAAAAGTTTTTGATGAAGCTGGCATGTTCTCTTTCTTGTTGGATCCTTAATAACTTTTGGTCCTAGATTTTTCTCTAAATGAGTGAACCTACTCAGGACCCCTTTTGATTTTTCAGAAAAAGTTGGTTATCCTAATGATATACCTGAAGATGTTGTTGATAATGTGCTTGAATTTCATGAGGGTGGTAATGCTTGTGCTCATATCAAGGCCTTTTGGAAACTAATTGATAATTGGCCTGATGCACCTATCCATGAGGATGCTCTATGATATTGTTTTCTTGGACTCTTTTGGAGGGTCATGTAAGTGCTTGTGATTGGTTTCTTATTCATAAAGATAAATCAATCAAGACCATAATGTAGACTCTTCTCTTCTCAGACACTCTTTTGGAAAGATTTGGGGATGACTGAGATGAAATATACAAGGAGTTGATTGATGATTTTATGGAAAAATGGAAAGAAAAATCTTTCGAGAGAAACAATCATCTCTGTGGTATAGAAGACATTCCACCGCATCCCACAGGAGCTTAAAGAAATAAATTAACATGCATTATGCCCATACTAGACAGCGTGAAGCCATGAATGAACAACAGTTTCAAGGAACTGCTAACTAGAGCACTGCTGGAGGTTTGCCTTCTAAGATGGAGCTTATGTGGAAATATCCTAAACCTCTTGAACTTGAGCTTAGGAAAAGGAAAATATGAAGAAATTCATTGGGAGATTCCAGATAAATCCATGGATGAATCTCGGCCATCTGGTTTTGAGGAAGTAAAGGATCTTGAGTTGGAAAATGTTGAATATCTAGATGATTCAAGTCCCACCCTCCTCCCAAGGAACCAAGAGCTTTTGACGCTGACTAAAAAAATCTTATGTTGGTTCCTGTGATATGTTTTTTTTTAGTTTCTCAACCAAAGGATAGTTAATGCAGAATTATGTGGAAAATTGAAATGGAAGGCAATTTCAATTTAACGATGTCATATCATTATAAGTATTGGTTAGCCTCCCACCTTCACAGTCATGAGCAACAAAGTATTCATAGTTTACACGGTTTGTCATATTCTAGTTTTTTGTTGGATAGAGGAAGGAGCATGGTTTTTGGTTGGTTATTCCTCACAAAAGTTCCAAGTTGATAAAATCCAAGGGTCTCTCGAGTCATCCGGACAAGGATTATTCAGACACTACAGAGTCGGGCCACCCATTGCATGTGGGTGGTTGCAACGATTCTAACCCTTCTTGTATTTAATTTTGTATTATTTCAATTTATTGCGTCAATATCATAGTTTTAGAAACCGGCAAACCGAAACCGAAACCGTCCGGTTTGACCTAAGGCTATTGTCAACTGGTCGAATCCTGCTGAAAACCGAATCGCCGACCGGTTTAAGATCAACTGGTTTATGAATTCAAACCGCCGGTCAGTCCTTAAACCTAAACCGCCTAAACTCCTAAAACCAAAACCTGTTAAGTAAATAAGTGAGCTAGAAGGGTGTTTGGGTGTACTGAGAGTAAGTAATGGTAATTGCTAAATTCTTAAAGTAAAAGTGTGACATTCTCCTTTATCTTTCATTTTCATCCTTTACTTAAATTTTAACATTACCATTAATTGTTTCTGTGGATGTTTGAGAGTGGTTCCAACCTCATTGGACTTCATGAGAAAGTAGAATTTTAGGTCCCATTCAAAATTCAAAGAAGCCAACAGTTTTCGGGATTTCAAGATTAGCAAGATTGCAAATGTTTCCACTAGATTCTACTTCATGCATGAGGGTATGGAACTGACATTTAACTAAGAGAACTAAGCTTCCATGTAACCCTTCGATGTTGGTGGCATTTGATTGTTGAACTCTTTGTCATCACTTAATTCTAAAAATGTACCTTCACTCAAGTATAAACTCTTCATTGAACTCTTTCTCTTTGTAGTTTGTCATCGTTTTCGGTGGACTTAGGTGTAGTGTATGTGCACACCAACCTCCTTCCTATATACAAGCAGAGAGAAGAGGGTTGAAGGGAAAAGACAAAGACGTGGGATGTGGTTCCTGCTGATATGGGTTTGGACAATGAAGGTTGTTGGTACTAGCCACATTTCAAATTTGGATCTAAATGAACTAGTGCTAGATCCGGGTCACTCTTCTTATTATTGGTGATCCTGAGGGTCATCCCGTAGTCCAGCATCAACAAATGCACGGATTGGTACTTGGATAGCAGAGGAGGAGATGGAGGAGAGTAAAGGGTAGTGATGCTAATCTTGATGATTACCACATGGAGGACTACTGATACCACCACCTGTATGAGCTAAGTGATTCCTTCCATCTATGGTTCTAGTATCTACCCCATGGCTATTTTGTATTTTCCATCGGTATGCTCCTAACTTAGTATGTGGGTTTTGTTGTTGTGGTCTATAGAGGAACGAGGCTGTTTTGACTCTAGAGCCTCCTTGATTGTGTATTTATGTTTCGATCTCTAGATATGTATTGCAATTTGCACTGGTGCCATTTTGATATATTCATGAGCATAATTTTGATATTTTGTCTATAATTGTCTCTCTAATGCTTTGGAAACATGATTTAAAATCTTCCGATCTCTAGATATGTATTGCACTTTATGCCATTTTGATATAATTCATGAGCATACCTTTGGATATTTTGTCTCTAATTGGTTCTCTAATAAGCCAGAAACATGATTTAAAATCTTCCATCTCTAGATATGTACTGCAATTTGTGCCATTTTGATATATCTAAAGGAGCATACTTTGGATATTTTTTTTCTAATTGTCTCTAATGCTTTTAAAACAAGGATTTAAAAATCTTAAAAATATATTTTTTCGCTAAAATTTAAATATTTTATGTATTTTTAAAAACTGTTCATTGAAACCGGTTCGACTGGGTTATTACTCTGGCTCCTATTAGACCCCTCGACCCTGCTCCTGCACTGGTTTTGGTTTTTAAAACTATGGTCAATATGTACTTAGAATTCTCGTGGTATCATAGTTTCATGTTGTAATTTTATGTTGTACTTTAGAAATTTCATGCATTATGTAGATGTTGCTTATAGCATTGATTTTATTTTATCATGTATGAATATGTATTAATGTTAATTTTTTGGTGTTCACTTTTGGGAGCACTATTTTTGTAGGTACTGGATTCTCATATGCTCTCCTCCCAAAAGTGAGAAGCATTCCACCCACAGCCCCATGTGGAGCCAAGGCTGACTTCTATTCATTTAGGGGTCAACCCATGTGCCAAGTATACATCACCTCGGTGCTTATCTTGAAGACACATCGGGTTCTAATGGCATTTAATCTAACACAAATTTTTGTAAACGAATTTCCGCACTCTACGGCTTGATAAATGTAACAAGCCTGTGATGGATCAGAAGTTAGGCTGCACTTTGGGATGCTTTCATTGGGAGAGTTCCTTTCTACCTAGGGTTTTATCCTCAGGTTGTCAACCTGGCTTTAGGGCCCGGGTTGACTCTTTGAGTTTTCCTCCACACATGCAGCAATTCCTTTGAAGTGGTGGGAATGAATGCCTCTAATGGTCTCATCCTTTGTAGCTATTGTTTAGGAATGTTGTAAAACACCATGTCGACAAGCAGAAAGTTTCACAAGGAATTTCTAATGAAGCCCAGATAGGTTTTTTAATTAATTAAATTTTACAATTTAATTAATTCACTATTTTTTGAGTTATTATTAAAACTTGGTCTTTGGTTTTTGATAGGGGTATTTGTGCTCAAAAAGAAATGGAATACAAAATTCCCTACACCCATAGAGACTAAGTTTTTCCTCACTCTCACTGACAAAGTTTACTTCATGTCTTGTCCAATTCGTGAATGGCCCTACCAAAACAACAATTTTAATTGCTAAGGTTACATTATTAAAATGTCAAAAACTATTGAAATTTTGAGTTAGTGAGGACACATATAGTGGAAAAGGTGATTGGACTCTACCTAACCCTCCTAACCTCCAACCTATTCTAACCCTTGGTAATTCCACCTTCTACACTAAAATCATGGCCCCCTAGGGCAACTGACGTTTTTCATTGGTGGAGGATGTTGTGAATTTATTCGGGCCCCAATATCATGAGTTATGACTCCCTTGACCTCCACATCACCTCCTAAGATGATCCCACTCTTTTTTTCTCATTAACTTCCTTTCCTTCATTTTTCACACTTTTTTGCCTCCCTCCAAAAGTTGAGTTACTTCTTAGAAACCTGCATAAAATGATTTTTTTAAAATTATTTGAGACCTCTCACCTTCCTTTGCATCAAACCCAAGGGCTCCCACTACCCTTTGCTTGATCCTAACACCTCCTACATTTTCCTACAACCTAGATCTAGCTTTCAAACACCATCTAGGGTTTGAAAGCTACCCTAGCTCTGATTCACTCTTATGCTTGGTTGTAATAATTTGAGATTGATCCAAGAGAGGTAGGTTTTGCCTCTCCAAGTAAATAGATCCCTCTCCCACCCCAACTCACCATTCCTTGAGCCAAAGTTATGCCATTGAATTTTGCCCCATCCCTTCTTGCTCTTGCCATCTCAAATTTCACTCATTTCTCTTTTGAGGAAAGTCTTGTAGCAACTTGTTACTACAACACTCTCACTTGGATTAATAAAAAAACTTTGGAGGATTTTGGACCACCAGAGATTAGTCTCATTCTGGTCTATCAACATGAGTTGATTTTGTTCCTTTGCATTTTGTGGGTTCTTAGCTAGTTTCTTGGATAAATTAGTTTATTTGGGTAGATCAAATAGACATTAGTGTTGATGATCTATGTATGTTGGTTAATTAAGATTGTGAATTAGTTCATGGTTGCTATTCTAATCATTATACTATGCTGTTTTGAACTCACATTTTGTTTAGTGTGCAGATTTGTCTCACAAGTTTTGGTTTGGGAGAGACTTTAGAGGAGTTTCCAGCCATAGCTTGCACAAACTCTTGGCCTTTTGATTTGGATCTGATATTTTTCTGTCATTTCATTCCATTTTCTGTAGCTAACACATCTCTTAGATAGGTCAAAACATAAATTTTCCAGTTCAGATTTTCACATGTAAAATTTCTGTGTAAAAACAGAAATTTTTGTAACATTTTGGGTGTGTTTTGCAGCATTTCCAGCAAGCTTTTGCTTGCTGTTTTTTTGTAGGTATATACCAGAAAAGAGGGGGAAACGCTGTTCAAAGCATTCAAGAAGACTTCCTCAAGAAACCCTTTCGGTTGGGTAGCTATATCTCAACTCTTTCCCTTATACTTTCAAGCTTTTTCTCATTCTTTCATTTTTTTGGATCCATAACAATAAACTAACATAGTCTAGTTTGTTTTTAAGTTATTCATTCCTTATTCATTTAGTGGTTGGCCCCTCTTGTCCAATAGACAAGTTGTGTGGCCTTTCATTTTATTAATTTGCTCTTAGATTAGATAACCCTCCTTGGCCAACAATGGTAGGCTTGCCTCCACCTTGGGCATTGTAAGTGGTTTTCATTCTTTTAAGTTCTCTTTATTTCTAATAAGTTAATGACCAACACCTTGGGAGAGTAATCCCCAAAACCGCACGACCTAAGGGAAAATAATTTATTTTTGATGATTGCATGCTCTTATGGTCAAAATATAATTTAGAGTAGTCATCTAAATAATCTTGTTCTAATCCTTTGAATTATTTCCCTTTACATGTTTATAATGTCTCATGATTGAATGATCTAAGTCATGCTTAAATGATAGATTTAATCTTTGGTCTCAAATCATTCATCTCATATATCTTCTAAATATTAGTTAAAGATCTTAAATATCAACTTGTTAAATCTTTCTTTTCTTTAATGCTTATATCTTTCATATGGGTTTAACACTTAACATATGTTGATGATGGTAAATCTTTAACTCTTAAGTTGAATGTCTAAATGGTGATGTGATGCTCATATGCGCTTAATGTTCTTTTCATCTATTATGGTATAATCTCATGGTTTAAGGCATTTCATTTTCAGTTTCACACTTCAAGCAATCTTCACACTCATGTCATCTTGCTTAATGGTTTAAGATCTCATATTCATAAGTTTCCCTTTCAAGCAAGTTTTCTGTTATAAGTGGTTTAAGCTCTCACTTTCACAACTTTACTTTTCAAAGCAAGTTTTCTGTTATGGTTGGCAAGTTGTTCTTGCCTTGATATCACTTTTCATTTCAAGAACACATGTAGAATGGTTCATGATTAATTGTTACATCTTATACAACTTTTCATTTATGTCTTATTGTGTAAATACTCTTTTATTTCAAGCTTGCAAATACATTTTTATGAGCTTTTTCTGTTCGACCATGCGCTAAAACGTCAATTTTTAAGTGCCTAAAACACCTCTAAAAGTCACCCAACACACTAAAAGACCCACCCGCGGGTCATAATAACACTTAGACAACATTTTAGGGGCTTTATTCAGCCATCTCCACCATCTAAAACGGGTTTGAGGAAAACAACGGAAGGAAGTGGCGGGGGACCGTCCCGTGATTCCGTAAGGGGGATCCTTTCCTGGAAGTACTCTTATTGTCAGGGCTGATCATGGAAGCTAGGGTGGGCCTCGTTGCCTTACTATCTTGAGCACTCGGCAGTGATTTGGCCAAGGGAGGAGGAAGCTTAAAGCACAAACATAGTTTAGGGGGGGGGGAACATAAAATTAATCTAACTTTTAAGAAACTCCTTAAACATCTAGTTGCATAGCTCATCCATGTGTATTTGGGGATATTAGATGTATGCTTAGGGAACACACATTGATGGTTAATTCATGCTTATATCTTTCTTGCAACTCTATGGTGAATGTCTTTGATGTTTTATTGAGCACTTAAGTTAAAAATTGAATATCTTGTTGCTTTTGCTTAATGTGGTGTGAATCAAGAAAGGGTTGAGTATCCCACTTGGGGAGGCATCACTTTCTTTGATTCTTGAGTGCTTTTTGTGGTTGCCAGTGAAGGCGGTCCAATAGAGTAAGTGCTGTTGGGGCATGCTTGGCTAATGTGTTGATCTCACTTACATCTTGTTGTATCTTTTGTATCTTTGTATTTATTTGTGTATTGTGTAAACATTTGTAATCCCTTTGTAAGTAACTCTAATCTTTGGTTTGGGGTAGTTTCAAGCTTTTACTTGTAAACATTTTTGTAATAAACCACCCTCAAACTTTAGTTGACCCCATTGCCCAACCTTAGGCACTAGTCTTAGTTGACTTAGGGAAAGGGCTGATTCACATATAGATTAAATTTGAACTTTGCGTTTGCTGCTTTTGCATCATAGGCAAGTTTTCCCCTTTAGCCTTTAACCAATTAAAACTAACTCCTAGAACCTTAACACTAAAATCAATCTAGTAACTAGGGACTACCCCCCTTGGCTTCCCTAGGAGTAAGCCTAGAAGGAAGAGGTTCTAGTCAAGGTGACAGTGTGGACTGAGAACCTAGACATTGTGTCTCCGAGGACACACTAAGTGAGCAGGACTTAGCTCACGTTAGCAAGTGTGTATTAGGATGGCAACACAGTCCAAGCACCAGGGATTTTCATCAACAATGTTTGTAGGGGCCAAGGTATTAGGAACTTCATGTTCATTCTTTGGCTTGTAAAATTGGTTCCCTTTCTGGAATTGTCCTTTGTACGGGGCCCTGGGTGCTTGGCTCTGAGACTTTTCAAGTCTGACAATCCTGCTCATCATTTCCTCTTGATTCTTTATGTTGCCGTCCATGGAGGCTTGTAGCTTGCTGATACTAGTACATAGATCTGAAGTAGGCTCAGTATTGTGTACTATTTTTTGCTTAGTGTCTATTCTCCCCCTTGGGTTAGCAAAAGGCTCAATTTTAGATGAAAGGAGGTTCCCTTCTATCTTGGTGTCAAGCTCTTGGGCTTCTTGAATGGACTGGGGGTTTTTGTCTCTAAGAAGATACCCTAGTTGGCCATTGAAAGATCTGGTGTAAATATGGACAAGGTAGTCATCTTTCGGGGGATGGCTTGTGGGAATTCTTTGTAGCAATGTCTCGAATCTGGTGTGAAACTCCCGAATGGACTCATTTTCATACTTAGCAAGGCTATTTAGTCGTGTGAGAAGCATGTTAGGGTCTTCTTTGATACTCCATCTTTTGAGAAAGGCCTCTTCAAGTCTATCCATGGTTTTGATGCTTCCGTCGGGAAGGCTTAGGTACCAACACCTTGAGGCATCATAGAGAGTAGCGGAGAACAACTTCATGACCAAATCTTCAGCATCATCACTGATGGGGTTAAGCTGAAAGAATGCCCAAAAGTTGCTCATATGCTCTTCGACACTGATTGCATCAATACCGGTGAATTTAGGCAACCACTTCTCATACTTGGGTGGCATCTGCCTAGGGTAGCCTGGTATGGCTGACATGTCTAACGGCCTGA
>SNQJ01S0250522.1:0-12863 GCA_010110895.2 Picea sitchensis
TAAGTGATAGATCCTTTCCTTTTGGATACCATAATCCAAACTCTTTTGTTCCTTTGAGATATCTGAAAATCCTCTTCACTGCTAATACTTGTGATTCCTTTGGTGTTGCTTGAAATCGTGCCACCTATCCAACTTCCTATATTACATCTGGTCTGGATGTCGTCACATATAATAAGCTACCAATCATTGGCATGTATTTCCTTTGGTCTGTATACTTTGAATCATCATCTTTGCTCAACTTGCAACTAGTTTTCATAGGAGTGGCAACTAGTTTGAAATATTCCATTCCGAACCTCTTTAACATTTCTCTGATATACTTAGTTTGAGAAATACAAATTCCTTGGTTTCTTTGACATATCTAAAGACCCAAAAAGAAGGATAGTTCTCCAAGTAATTACATTTCAAATTCATTCTGCATATCCTTTGCAAATTTATGAGTACTTCCAAAACAATATCATCAACATAAATTTCAATTAATAAAATACTACCTTAAGTTACCTTGATGTAGAGGTTTTTGTTTATGCTTCATTTCCATTGTTCATAAGGATTTTTTTCATTGTTGTTTTTGAGCATTACTTTCTTTTGAATGTGAATTGTTGTATACACTGCATGTGTCCAAAACATATCTGTCAATTTTGGAATCCATTAGCATTGTTTGAGTCATTTCCTATGTAATTATTATCCATTATGATAATGTTCATTTGTCTCTGAACCACTCTCTGAACCAATATATGAATCCATTCTCTCGTCCACTGTCATATATCTGTCCAAACCTGCTAAGTGTTCTTACGAATCCATCTCTGTCCATACTGTCCAAGACTCTACTTGCGCAGTTGTCCATAATGTTGACCCATTTATCACTATACTATCATGAAGTCTTGATTAATCTATCAAACTGTACTTCTGCTAACTGACTTCTCTGAATATGTCTTCTCAAACTTTGCAAGTTGCTCGAAGGATGGTTCTTTGATCTGTCATAGCTATCGCATAGACTCCCCCTGTCTAATATTGATATTACCTAGGAGTATCTAAGACAGATGACTCAGAACAACTCCTTCTCTGATGTGTATTCATGATCATCTTTATTGGTAGATTCATAATCATCTTCATTATCTCTCTGAGATATGACTTCTTTCTTTCTGTAAGTGGATTCATCTTTCACTACAATGCCTGAAAGTACAATCTATTGAACTTGTTCCTTATTTACCTGTCTTTCCTTTCTTTTAGTTATTTTCCAAACCTTTCTATATCTGACATCTTTCTTTTTCTCTGTATAATTTTATTCATCTCATTTTATTTCCAATCTTGCGATCTCTGGTACCCGTTCTTTGTTCACATTTTCTTCTTGTTTTCTTATCCATACTTTCTTATATCTGATATCGGTGTTCTCTTTCATGGAAGTATTGATCATGATCCTACAATCATTGGCTATGTGTCCATAGTTATGACATTTTTAACACTCAATGTTACGTGAAGCCACATAGGCACTTCTTTCTTGAACATTTATTTTATAATCCCTACAATTTACAACCTTATGTCCAAAATTAGTACAATAAAAACAATGAACATAAAAGAAATTTGCATACCTGGGAGTGAATGATCTTCTTTGTGGTGTAGTCCTTCTAAATTTCTTCCTTGATTGATCATGATCATGATTGAATCTTCTTTGTGGCTTGAACACATATCGTCTTCTTGAAGATGTATCTTCAATAGTTTTCTTAGATTCTGGTTGACCATGATTCCTTCCTTTGAGTACTTCTGCATAACTCTTTCTATTTTCTTCATTCTTCTTTTCTAGAAACCTGGAGTGTTTCTCTTCATTATTTGTAACTAATGTGGATGTTTATGTCTCTTCAACATTCTTTTTGAGCTTGACGATTTTACTTATCAATGTGACAACTTCTTCTTCAAGCTTCTCAACCTCTTCTTCTTTCTTTAATATCTGAGACTTCATGACTTCTTCTATTCTCTTCGCTTCTTCACTCTGAATTTTTAATGTGATTATTTCTTCTTCAAGTACTTTCTCTTCTTGACCAAACTCCGACTCAAGCTAATTTAGATCGTTAGTTATTTCCTTAAGATGATCTGTCAATATCTTCTCTCTAATTTTTGCTTCTTCCTTCTGTGTTGCTATGTTGGCTTCCAAACATTGCTTTAGATATTCAAGATTTTCTTCGATCTTTCTGGCTTCTTCTAGCTGAGTTCTTAAGTTCTCGATGACCTGTTGGGCTTCTTAAAAAATGTGAACACTTTCCTTTTGTTTCATCAATTCTTTCTTGAGTGACTTGTTTTCTTCTCTTCTTTAAAAATTTGAACACTTTCCTTTGTTTCATCAATTCTTTCTTGAGTGACTTGCTTTCTCTTGGTTCATCTAAATCACTAATAAATTATTCTTCATAATTCGTTCCTTTTTTCAATTTGTTTTTCCTGCCCTCATTTCCTTCATGGAATTTTTTATTTCAATATGTTCAAGATTTTTCATACTAAAGAAAAACAACATACTTCTGGGGATTATGTACTCTTCATGTTCTGAAACTGCTTGACATGGTGAACATATTTCTTCTGATCTCAGACCTTCATCTTCGTATTTTTTGAACTGCGGATGGGTGAAGAATATATGTCATGGAAATTATCCTGTTCTTTGGTCGATGAACATTTACTAACCTTTTCTCATACCGCATTAGTAATCCTTCTTAGTTGAAATCCATTGCTATTTTATTATTCTTCTTCAATTCCTTTCTTGGTTGCAGCTTCTGGCCTTTTTAACTATCATATCCCTGGTAATCCACTCCATAGCCAAATAAAATATCCTCATGCCTAAAAATACTTTCATCCTTCCACTCCATAGCTCATACTTTTAAAACCATTTCAACATTAAAAAAATTGTACCCATTATCATAATAATCCATGATCTTCTTCCACTGGTTAAATTGTTTCATGAAGGAACCTTTCTATGATACAAATTGTTGTGTATTAACAGAGGGAGGTGAATAAATAATAGAGAGAAATTCAATCCTTTTTAACCATAATATGAAAGTAGCACGAATGTAGCATTATCATCCAATAGTTTACAGTAAATAAACAATGAACAAATGAGCAATCATACACATACATAGTACCTGTTTACGTAGAAACCCAAAGAGGGAGAAAACCACATAATTATTTTTCTTATATGTATGTAATAATTACATTCATCGGAAGAACCAACTTCCTTTGTTTCTAACTGCAACTGGAAGGGGAGGCTTCAAACTTCTAGTTTCTCAGCTACAACCTCAGGGAAGCTCCTACTCCCACCCTCTCAAGCAACTAGAAGGGAGGCTACAACCCCCTATATGTTCTTTCTGGCTTACAACTCAGCAGGGCTAACCCCTATCCCTTGCCCCGCCATCCTACCACCCTAATAGAAGTAGAATGATGGAACCATTTTCTCACTATCACTATCGATATACTCAAGTAAACTGGCATTCAATCAACTCGTATCAAACAACTTTGTACCATTAACTCGGAATCCATGCATCAACCGTGTATCAACTCACTTCAACATGTAATCAACCTAGACTATAAACAAGTGCATCAACCATGCAATTCATGACACCTCAACTCCTGTATTCATGAACAAGTGCATCAACTAGTGCACCGCAAACTCACAAATGCCACATGTCACTAAATAACTCTGGCCCAAACAAACTATCACAAAAACCTGTCTCAATAATCTTATCAACCAAATCATATGTACTCACAAAGATAAATCACCAAGAAAACTCTAAAATATGTGCATCAACCAAACATAACACAAAACTCATAATCATCACCAATATCAATATGTTCTTCTCTAATAATATATCAATACAAGTATGCTACATCATCCATAAACCATGTGTCAACAATACTACTAAAAAGTGCCTCCAACCATGTACCAAGTGGTATGTACCCAATCAAGGGGAATACGCTCATCAACTATGAATCATCAAGATGTACCAACATCATCAACTACACCTTGTGTATGTGCCACCATCAACTACTTGTCTCAACCTATGTACCCAACATGTGCCTCAAAAAAAATCCCTCATCACTCTATTATCCAACTGACGAATCCCATAATGTATTACGGTCTATAAGATCACATACCTACAAACCGTCATTAACTTTAAATAGATCTTAGCATTTTCATTAAACTTACTTAGTCTCACATGAATCATTTTGGATTAGCCAAACTTAACTTGAAATAATCATAACTACAAAATTTAATGAATAAAGATCTAAAAATGGTAAACAATGTTCTTCAATGTCTTTTATGCAATTCCCTCCTGACTTCAATACTTGGAACCTCTTAGAAAAGGATTTATAGCAAAATGGCATAAATCTTTGTTGAATTATGTCTTATTCTAGAGAAAGAACTCAATTTAGTGTGCCTCACACATAATATTTGTTGTATGGATCTAAAAATTGTACAAAGAATACTACGAATGTACTCCAACCAATACATTTGGTCTTCTACTAAATTTTTATATGTTATGAATAATACACATTTTTACCTGAAACATTTGTTTTATACTAGTTTCAAGGACCAGCCACAAACCCTATTTTCACTGTAACTCCCAAAACATAATCCAATTCCACAAGCCGAATTTCGGTATCACAATTACTTGATATACTTCAAATGGTCTTGGTAATTTCATGGCCTCAATCATTCTAGAAAAAAACTTTATTGCTAAAATGGTGAGAGATGACCTGAGAATAACATATCTTAGAAAGCATCCTCAAAAGAATTATCCTCCCTTGAATTTCTCACCCTTCTTTCTTTCACTTTCCCTCCAAATCTCTGGCTTTTAGATATCCTTTGGTTACCCCAAATTGTAGAGACTAATATGATCAAGTGTGTGATTAAAATGAGAGAGTTCTGTCTCTTATTTATACTTTCATGTATTTCCTTGCTGGGTTAATAGTGAACCATCTTAACCCACTTCCTTTATTTTAGAGTTACCCAATTCCAAACTTGTCAAATTAGTAATTTCTCCATTAACTTTTATTATTTAAACAATTTATTTTGTAATTAATTTCAATTCTATAGTACACTCATCACTTCACTTTTATTATTTACCTTTCTAATATTTTAAACCACTTTGACCACTTTTGACCTTTGGGGATTCTAGATGAGTCATGAGGGTTCTCCTTAACTTCACATGGCCATATAACTCTCTAACCTTGAAGAGTTATGTGATGTTCCACATAACAATATAAAATGCACATGACATGTAATATCCATCTAGAATAGTTCTTCCCTAAATATATCAAACTCATACCATTATCAATGTAAACACACTTGGGTCCATTAAAACTGGTTCTTCCAACTTCTCATGGCCATAAATCCTAACCATGAGAAATTATGAAATTTCACATACCACCGTAAATGGAACACATGTACTATCCATATAGAATATATACAATTCTTCAACATATTAAAACTCATACCATAATAAATCAAACAACCTTGGGTCCATTTCCCAAACCTTTGTGCTACCTAATTGCTACTTATTCTCCTGGCTGGACATCAACATCACTATGGGTTGAAATCAATCTACAATATCACTCTACAATGGTTGACATCAATGACAAAGAACAATCCATACTGTGATGTCCATCAACCTAAGCTAACCCGCTTTCCAACAATAGGTTGTAAAATATTAGTTGATAATGTAACAAAGAGGGAGTTCAAAACTAAAACTAAAATTAAACCCAAAGTCTCTCAAAATAGATGTAATATCTATGATTCCATTGGATGTAGATTTGGTGGCTAGGAGGAATGATTGTTACCCTCCCACCCAAGTTCAAATCCTTGGAGTGACTTGTTGTGCCCTTTAATGGGTCTATAAGATGTTCTTATTGTTGAGCCCCAATATTATGAAAATGTCTCGGCCTCCCTATGTTCTCTCGTAGATTTTGGGGAGGTTTTCCATGGACATAGCTTGTTAATCGATATCTAGTGCCATGAACCACATGTAAAAAAAAAAGACATAATATCTATGAAGTAGTTATGCAATTTGAGGAAGAAATTTATGTTTAAATGAATTAGGAGAATGGATGACTATGAGAGAGAGGAAGAAAGAAAGCACCAATTACAAGCATAGGAAAATATTTGTATATGTTGTTTAGAGGCAAGGTCGAAAAAATGATAACCCTAAGAAACTTGGATACTTTTCAGAGCTAACCAAATCATGGTTCCAAGTAAATTATATTATTACCTAATATTATTCACAAAAAATTCACACGAAATTAAAAATTAGTTTAAAGATAAAATTGATTTTTTAAGATTGCTAATATGATGATTTCCATCACTCGAGAAAATAAACTTAGACTCTACCTCATAATGTTATAGCATGAGAAGCCTTTGAAGGAAGGATTTGAAAGATATGCAGAGACTCCCCATCCCCAATATCCCCTCCGCCAAGAGAATCTTTTGCAAATGCATCCATCGTTAGATCCCAAAATTTTGAAAGTGCAACATCAGATTCTAAAAGTGACTATATCTTATTTTAAAAGTGCAAAATCATATTCCAAAAGTGTCAATATTATATTCCAAAAGTGCAAAATGAGATTGCAAAAATGCAAATATCAAAATGCTAGAGACTATGGATTTTCAAAAGCTCCTCTAGTGGGGGTTATTGGGGATGGATTTGTACAAAATAGTTATTACATATCTTGCAAATATTTATATCAAATTATTTCTTGATAAGAGACATCATCTTGTTAAAGAACTTATAGGTAAAATTCATCCTTGGTGAACCTCCAATGAATAATTTTTTTAGTTGCAGATCATTAAGGATAAATTCTTTGTTTGGTCTATAAAGATTAATATCTCCATTGCACACTCACACTTTATAATCAGTTTTGAGATATTTCTTTATGCTTAAGGAGAAAGAGTCAACCAATTTTGTACAAAATGCTTATAAATATATTGGAAATATATATTAAGAAAACAAAATTAGTGTTATAGTGGAAACTAAGATAAATGACCCACACTTTGTTTGTCATTGTAGTTATACCTCTTCATTGTGAAACACATTTATTGATATTATCTATCTTCAAAATTTCTTTTGTGAGCTTGTAATTATTGATATGACTAACTATGTTTCTAAGTGGTTAGACAGTTGATGTCCATGTATTATTTTTCATGTTCAATGCATAAACTTGATCTTGGATTTTTTAGCAAAAGATCAAGAGAAATGTAACAAAGTAACCATCCATTGGCATTTATAGAGTTTAGTACATTCTAGTAATTAGTGCATTTTACTAATATTTTATGTGTGAGAATGTTTTATATAATTAATAAGATTTTCTGATTTTTTTTATATTCTGTCGTATTTGATAAATTCAATATTGTTTTTGGTGTTACATATAAACAAAACTTATTTAATGAAAAAAATTAAGGATTGATTTACATGCAACTATTGAACTAACATATACATAAATGTTATGCATTTGTTAGTTTTATTTTGTTGAAATATTTTTGTGTCAAAATTAGTTCGAGTTTATGAAAACAATAATAAAAAATTTAATCATGGAATTGTGTTCAATATTAAATAGTTTGGGTCTATGTTTTCAAACATCATATTTAATAGTATTTGTGATTGTAGAAGCACAATTTGTGGACAACCCCAAGAAAAGTAATTAATCTATGGGATGATGAAATATCTATATAATCACAAAGACTTATAATTATGAAAACATGAATGACGAGTACTTGTAGATGATGAGTCACTCATTTTAAAAACTTTGAATGATATAGATTAAATGTGATTAAAAATTAATTGCAAAGTTGAGGTTTCTAAAGTGCAAAAACTGGTTCTAGATGTGTCAATATCAAATTCCAAAATTCCAAAATAAATAATGAAAGTGTCTTCTGACATCAAAATCCAAAATAGATTTTGAAAAGTGCTAATATAGTATTTCAAAAGTGTAAAATTAGATTTTGAAAGTGCCAATATCAACTTTCAAAAGTGTAAAATCAAATTCCTAAAGTGTAAATATCAAATTCCAAAAGTACAAAATCAAAGTTTTAAATGTATTGATTCCAAAAGTGTAAAATCAAATTCTAAAAACGCAGAAATCAAATCCAATTTTGCAAATTTACAACTTGATATTGGCACTTTTAGAACATAATCTTACACTTAGAAACCCCAATTTAGACTTTAGAATGACTGATTTTGATCTATCTTTAAAGGCATTTAAATTGAATTAATCCAAATTAATGAAATTTAAGTTTCAAGCATAAAAAGTTTTGATCTTAGATGGTAATCCCGTGAGGAAAAGTTTGTGTTACTCCTTCAATATTGGCAAGGAAAATGAATTAATAATGCTACCTAGACTCGTCAACAACTCTGCTATCCTATTATGCCTTTTTGTCTCAGATATACATTGGTAAAATATATTATTGATAGCTTTATCAAATGAACAATCTATGCACCACGAATTCCGCATTAAAAATAAATAATCCATGCCATATACTTTTATTCCATTCAAAATTACAAAGTCACTAATGGGTATTTAGCAAAAATACAGTTTAAAATTTAGATAATGTTCCCCAACAACATAAATGGAAATTTGCCCTCTATAGAAATAAATTGAGAATGGGGTTTAGGCAGAACAAAAGGTTTAAGTTTAGATTTAAACCTTAATTTTGGATTTCATATTGGATTCTCTACTCATCAATCAACCAATTAGAAATAGCATGATATTACGAACTTGAAAAAATATTATTTAATGATGAATTTCAATATATTATTTAATTATGAATTTCTATATATATATGAAAAATTACATTCCATACAAGTTGGCTTGTATTTCTGTAGGATATTGTCAGAACCATGAGTCCATATGAACTACCAAAAAGAAACCAAAACTTGACTATCGATTACAAAAAGGAACTACAGAGTATCTCGTATAATAGTTCAATATATACATAAAAAAAGATTGTTTTTATGTTTAGCCTTCAAAAGGCACTATCATATTAGGAAAGTATCATTAAGTGTGAGCACTTATTCATTAAAGAAGCCATGATTCATGAAAATATTTTGAGAGACCATCTTGGGATGTTTCTTTGATTTTTCATAGGCCTGGATCCAATGCTAATTCATCCTTTGAAAAGCTATCCGCTTCTTGATTTTTGTTCCTATACACATCATCAAAAGTGATGTGTGAGACTTTATTCAATCTACTTTTGACATCCTAGAATGAAGGGAGAAGAGTGTAATTATGCAACATATAATCTGCTTTCAACCAATTTATGACCAACAAGGAGTCTCCATATATATGCAAATGATTCAATCATTTTTCATGTGCTAGAAGAAGAGTAAGTTTAAGTGCGATTAGATCACATAAATTATTGGTCTCATTTCCAATGCTGACTAAAAATGATATAGATTCATCATTTGAGAGATGGGTAATGCCATCTTCCCTCCACAGGGAGCAAGGGAGGGGGGGGTCTCCTTGAGAGGCCTCATAAAACAAATTCCTAAGGCATATCTTGTTGGACTTGAGTCCTTTGATGAGTAATTGGAACAGATCTTTTAGAACTATGTGGAAAGTTGATAATATGGATATGCTTTGGAGAGTGCATTGTAGAGGAATGATTTCCTTGTCCTAAAAAATAGAGTGATTCCTAGCAATCCCAATGCCCCAATGCTACAATGAGAGGTAGGGCCTTATAATTTCTAGTATCATGGTTTCTCAAATGAGACTTTAGTTATGCTTCAATGGTGTCTCATGCCCCTGCACAAGATATGCATGTTTCCTTGTAAATATAATTCGAAACTTCCAAAGAGAATTTGCACCGACAAAAGGCATAATTTGTTCCTTTGAATATTGTCTACAACCAACACACCTGTGCCTGAAAATTATTCATTGCGCTTCCCAAGTGAGAGTCTTATGGTGCAACAATAGCCAAAAATTTTGGCCCTTTATTACATTTAGCTCCCAAAGTTTCTTCCCCCACCACGATGGAGGATCAAATATATTTTCCTAGGTAAGTACCGTGTAATCTAACCTTGGTACATATCCTCTAGCGGGGTAAGGGAACATATAAGTTGATCTTCTTCTTGATTATTTTGTAGCAACTAGAGGCATTTCCACTAGGGGCCATGGTGTTAGGCATGTGGGAATTATCATTGTCAAATCAGATTACACCCTCATTTCGAAAACGCCTTGGGATGAGGCTAGGGACTCACGGGCATGGTGATGAGATTTGTGGTCATGTAGGGGTGTCACACCCACAAAGAGGATTAAAATATTCTAATTAATTATTGAGTTTAGAAGGGGGTCCTGCAAACCCACCATAAGATTCCTATATGAGATGAGAGATTGTGGCATCATTGTGTCATTATGGAGTTAGCATAAGTGAGAGTGCACTTGTGCTAAGAGCTTGAAAATTTCAGCAAGGGAAATTTTGCAACTGTGACAAATCTAGCCTAGGGTTTCAAGGAGGATTTGTTTCTATTTCCACCAAGGAAGGCATATTTTCCATCTAAGAGAGGGCACACATGTGAGGAAGAGGTGAAGAAAAAACCACACATGTGAAGAGGAGAGCGGAGCCACACATGTGAAATAGGGCACAAGTGTGAGGGAGACAACTTATACGTGTGAGAAGAACTATACAGACAATATGTACAGTCAATACAATAACATTTGTGACAAGCCACACATGTGTAGGAGAAGGTACAATCCACACATGCACATTTTTTGGCAGAGAAACAGGTCCATACCACTAAGTTCAGTAGTCGTACGAATGACGTCGGCAGGTCGTATAGGTGGAAACTATAATAGATTTGTGGGTAGGGAAATTTCTAGGATTTTGTTGAGGTTTTGTTTGCTTATTTTTCTCGATTTTATGTGACAAGGTCGTCCCTTTGGTGTAATTGTGATAGCCGGAAGGGTTGGTTTTTTCCCTCAGAATTTCTAAATTTGATGAAGTTATAGAACACAAATTTTGTGTATGATGTATATTAATTATTCATCTCTGATATTGATTACTTCCTACTGCATATTTTTAATCAATAATTTCAAGAAAACTCGTTTCAAAGATGTAACAACTAAGTTTATTTTTTAATCACTAGGAAGTAATTTTCGTGACCTTAAAAATTATCCACATAAGGCTGTAATGTGAAAACAATATGGAATCGTAGATGATTCTTTGAAGAGGCAAACACCTGAGACACATCTTGCTACAACACTAGAATATTGTTTTTCTTGTTCTGGATAGCTCACCATAGTGAACACATTGAAAATTGAGGGACAAATGCAAGGGGAAACTAAATTCCATGTTTGGAAGGCTAGGGTTCTTCTTATGTTCGAAGAGAATGACCTCAAGGAGTTTGTTGAAAGTGTGGTTGTAATTCCCATTGATCCACAAGAATTGGAAGCTCACAAGAAGAAGGAAGTGAAGGCCAAGCGAGTGTTGCTAAAATCTTTAAAGGATCACCTTATTCCTCACATTGTTGAGAAGACGTCTTCCAAGGAAATGTATGATGCTTTGGTAGGTCTATACCAAAATGGGAATATAGGAAAGAAGTTACATTTGAAGCACCAACTTCAAGTTGTCAAGATGTCCAGTGAGGACACAATTGTGAACTGTCTTATGAATATTACACAGATTTGAGATCAACTTGTGGCCATTAGTGATAAGATGGATGATGTTGAATTGGTGAATGTAGCGTTGAGAGGTCTTCCCAATTCTCGAGAAAACATTGTGTAGGGGATATGTGCACGAGAGTGGTTGCCGAGATTTAATAGACTATGGAATTATTGTATTCAGGAGGAGACTCAGTTAGACACTACTACATATTGAAAAAATTGCGACGACTACTTGCGACGAAAGTACTCTTTCGTCGCAAGCTTCAAGAGAAAAAGTTCAATTTTTCAATTTTGATCTAAATACACCTCGTATTCGTCGCTCTCTCGATGGAAGAAAACTTTCTTCTGTGTTTTCGTCGCAAGAGCGACACTCACTATTGACCGTTACACTTTTGTCTGTGTTTTCGTCGCAAGAGAAACGCTCACTATACCCATTCCCGTCTTCGAAAAAGTGACCTAAATATAACAAATAAACATCTCTCCATTTTATAGGTAATCCTAATTAAACAAATAAACATCTCTCCATAAATTAACAATGGTAATCCTAGTAAATAATTTTTAGAGACTCCCTTTCGAGAATATAACTATAGCGTGAAGAGCTTAAGTCTAAATTATTCCCTATTATCATTATATCAGTGGGACCATGGGCCAAAACATAGGTGGCCCGAGCATGTATAGAGTCAGAATTTTGGTACTTACCTAACTTGTCTGGATGTCCGGATATTCTCTCGGCATTCGGTCAACCCTTCTCGCCTTGTACTCCTGCGATTTCAAATCCCCAACATTTCAGTTCAGAAAAATTAATTATGAATGCATTTCCAGTTCAGAATATTAGTGGAGGATAATAATGATAGTAAGAATATATATATGAAATCGTTGATAGTAAGAATAAAAACATGGCCAAATAAAAAGTCATGAAACTTGACAACACAATTGACATTTGGAATCTCCTCCTTTTTTATGGGACCAATGCTCGATGCATTTCCTGTGAGCATACTGTGTAGCCAAAAAAACACATGTTTTGTGTGAACATGTTTATGATAAAATATGACAAAATACTCGACACCCATAAACCTGTCATTCATCAAAGATGAAAAAATATAAACCACTTTTATCTATCCCCTAAACCCTATACCTTCAAGGTGCCAGAATAGGCACAGGGAATCTCCATATTTCCTTTATTAATGAAAGGTAGAGATATTTAAAAAATGAGATGATATTTGGTGAATAAAAATATT